>JAHBCN010001173.1:0-128199 GCA_019359885.1 Listronotus oregonensis
CCAAATATTCCTTTTCAAAAATTTCAAAAAGTTTTTAATTCGGGTATTCCAATTATTCAATAAATTCTAATCATTCAAATAGTTCGAAATATTCAAATAGTTCAATATATATATATAATATATGAAACAAATTCATTATTTTTTAAAGCAAAAAAACATTGGAAATTTTCCTGAATATAGAAATAGTAATTTTAAGTTGCGCATTTTTTTACATTGACCTTATCGATGATTGTTAAAACAGAAACCGCCATACTTTAGTGCAGATTTATAATCTCCAAGAAGAGACAATTTTTAAAACACAAAATACTTATGGCTTTGGGTAGCAGTTTGGTAGTTACAGTGTGTTAAAGTTTTGAGTACATAATGATTTCTATCCTTTGCAAGATAGATAAATGCATAAGTAATTAAATAATATTTTTTAAAACTTGACAAAAGAGTTACAAGGCACATTATAAAGAGCGATTTTAAGTATTCCTTACCCACTTACACAAAATTAAGAAAAAAAGCAAAAATAAAAATAAGACCCGGTATCTACAAAACTGTCAATTAAAGTAATAAAAACTTTTTATTTTTAAAATCAGCGGTTCTTGGAGGTTATAAATCTGCAAAAAAATATGGGTGTTTCCTGTATATTTTTGTTTTATGTAAAACAACGCGCAATACCTTTATTATTTACGTGTTTAAGGAAATGTTTAATGTTTTGTTGCTTTGACAAATAATGAATTTGTTCAATGGGTACATTTCTTTCCACCCTGTAAAAACAAAACTGCCAACTAAAACCCTGAGTGTTTTATGTTTATAAAATCAGCTCTTCTTGGAGATTATAAATCTATAATAAAATACGGAGGTTTCCATTTAAAAAAATCGTTCATGACGTCATAGCTACTACATGAGTTACCCTGTATATTTATCTTTTATGTCAAAAAATGCGCAATTTAAAATTATTAGTTACGTATTAAGGAAAACTTTTATTTTTTTTTTACTTTAGCAAATAATGAATTTTTTCCATACTTTATGTACACGTTGTATAAATATAAATAGCGCGGTGTGGGAAAATGTCGCAAAGTTTAAACTATTATAACATAAGTAAAACTATACTAAAAACCTAATGTTTTTATATTAATTTTTGCCTTATTTCCTTATATCTTGCAAAGCTTTAGCTACAACACAATTATACATAGACGAGCCGCCACTGGTGACATTAAATGTCGGTCGATTAAACGGAAATTTATCATTTATTCATTAAAACATTCACAGTACAATCAATGATTACTTAATAATGTATTATTTACATTTTTTTAAATAAGTTCCAAGAAATATGTACAATTAATAACCATGAAGTTTTTGCCGTGTCATAACAGACCAGTTAATTGCAAAAAAAAAGCAAATATATATTTTTAGGGTCACATGGCTGGTTCTATCCATTTCGAATATAGTTTTTTTGGCTGCCAAAAATAAACAGTTTGGTACCCAGCCATCTTCTGACCCCGCATGAAGAATTGTTATTCTTTTACCTTTATTTGGCGGTGCTTTAGTGTGACATTTTTTTGATTTATCAGTCCATCCTTTACTTGGTGTGTCATGGGTGTCATACCATGTCCCATCTAGGTATATTATCGTTCGATTTTCCGACCTAGCCTTATTTATTTTTTCTAGATATTGTATTCTAAGTGGTTGCAAGCGGTGTGATTCCATTATAACTTGCCTTTTGTCTATTTTTTAAAATAAAAACCCCCAACGACGTAGTGTACGCCACAAGGTAATAGTAGAACAACTTATGTCACAATCATCCTCGGATAGCCTCGCTGAGAGCAATAATAATGTGGAAACTTTCTGCTCTTCGTACATCTGATAAATTTTCCGACGAATTAAATCTTTACTGCATAAATCAACAGATTTAGATGCACCACTGTTTTTTCGTACTTTTCTAGGCTTAACAGTATAATTTACAATTTTCCACATTGTACTTTGAGGAACGCCGGTTAAAGTTGATGTTTCCTTTAATGAAAAATGTTTTTCGTGGCCTCGCTCTACTAACTTTAACTATACACTTTTAACAATTATTTTTGCTTCAACAGGCAAACATTTTCGGCTATTGACTGAAACGGCTTTTGCACTGGACATCTTTAAACACACTATCACCACAGAACTTAATAACTGACAGTATTTCAAAAATAAAGATTTATTTTAAACTTATATGCTATATAGGTATATACCATCAGATATAAATTGCCATTATCAAGTAATAAAAATGACCCAAAAGTCTTATAGAGTTTTCAGGTAATAATCTCTTATTCGCCAACAACAAAATAAATACGACCCTGTCACGGCTAATACTTTTATGGCTTTATTGCATGTCATTATCCCGTATCGGGCCAGGTCAGTTTTTTAGATCGTGAAAAATACTATACTAAAGAAGGTATATGTAAAAACTAGTATTACAGGTAACAGGATAATTAATCAAAGAATCACAATAAATTATTGGCTTTAAAAAAAGTAATGGGATTCCACCATGTGACTTACTATGTCGATTTTGGATGTTAAACCATAAATTATGTTTTTATGAGTGACGTGTTTGTTTAAAAATGTTACTGTTTTCAGATGGTCACAAACAAATCAGTGTTATTACAGTGCAATACATCTGGAACTATCTTTTTACAAAACAAGTTTTATAATCTGTTGACCAAATTCAAATCGGACAATAATAAAACAGTTAATACGCTGAGTCGTCCTAAATACCAATGTAGAAAATATATATTCGTCATACAACAGCGTCCGCATATTAAAATTAAACAATTTTCCCAAAGATCAGCTTTCCAACTTTAGACGTTTTGTTTGTTTTTCGAATTTTCACAAAGAGTCATATTGATAGTATCAGGATTAAATTCGATTATACAACTCATAGCTTATTTTTCCCTATATTAAAAGATCGATTAGATTGATTAGTGATAATATAATCATGCATGCTACCTTTGATAATCATGTATGCTACCCGCCTTGGTGGTTTAATTTTGCTACTATATACTATAGCTACATATATGTATACTTCGTTTTATGTCATAGAATTAATTTTACTGTCAAACTTATGATGGCAAATAAAACGAGATTTGGTAGTATCTTGTTACCAGAAGTGGAAATGGCCATACAAAAGAGTTCTATTTTTTAAGGTGGGGTGTGGTGTGGAGAGTGTATTGTTTTTATTTGCTGCTTAATCTTTTGAGTACAACTCGATATTTTGTGATAACCTAAATATTGCTACCTGGCATTCAACGCGTTAATCAGAGAACACAACTTCTACGGAGTCGTTGTGTTTTCTGAATAACGCGGTTCGTGCAGGTAAATGTATTATACGGTAATCACTCAGCATCTTGTTCTATTACATTTGACAATTAAATCAACATTTTTCATTACAAAAGGAAAAATTTGCTATTTTTATAGGTTTTTCTATACAAAAAACAAAGAAACTAACTCTTGTACAGATTTTGGTTTATGTTCTATGCGCCACTTTTTGAAAGATAGCATTGGTTATTTGCTGTTAAATTTTAGGTACCAAAAACTCTCTATAAACTGTGTTATTTCGACTTTGATATTTTGGAAAAAAACTATAATACTCGAGAAAACGAAGCTGAAAAAAGTGCTAAACCTGGCAATTTTTCCAAAATGCATAGATTTGCATGAAAATTTGGGATTTAGCTTAAATTACCCTTCTCTTTAAAATCTATATTATGCCGATGGACACTTTTTATTTTTAAGGGGTAAAAACTACCCTTTATTGCTAAAACCTATAAAACTATACATTTAAGCTTAAGTTGAGTAAAATTTAACTTAAATAAGTTGAAAAGTAGTATTTTGTTGCTTTGAAATATTTCAGCCCTTTAAAATCAACACCTATTAGGATTTAAAAAAATATATTTACCCTAAAAAATTAATATATTATCACAGTGTTTTGCATGAAAATTTGGGATTAGGCTTAACTTACCCTCCTTTTCAAAATCTCAATTATGCTGAAGGTTGCTTTTTATTTTTAGGGGTGAAAACTACTCCTTATTGCAAAAACCTTTAAATTTTTTATATTAAAGCTTAAGTTACATAAAATTAGACTCATATAAATTGAAAAATAAGTATTTAATTATTTAAAACATTTTTTTCTATATTTTAACCCTTGAAAATCAACCCTTATTATAATTTAGTAAAAAAAAATGTTTACCCTAGAAAAATGAACAAATTGTCACAGAGTTGTAACTAAAAAATGTGACTGCTTAAAAGTATTACTAATTTAATTTTGTAATTTTTTAATCCTTAAAGATTCACCCCTTACAATATTAAAATGTAAAAAATAGTACAAAACCGAGGATTTAAAACAAATGCTTCGAATAGCTTTTAGAATGCTCCAAAAAATTGTTTTTTAAGCATAACTCCTTTAGTTTTTGTGATAAAAAGTTCTTTAAAAAACCATTTTGTTGGTTTTTTTTTAAAAGCTATAAGGTCCTATATATTAAAACTGTTTAAAACCCTTAGTTTTTAAAAAGAGTGAGTTAAAAGGGCTAAAACATGGTAGTTCTCATCTATACACACGCGTTTTAAACATTTATATCTCACTTAATTTCCGTCATACACTAAATTAAAAAAAAAAACAAAATATTTGTAATTCAAAATGCTACATTTTGATACTAGTAATTTTTACGTATCTCCCTTTGTTTTCGAGTTATTTTTAAGAAACGGTATTTTTTTATTAAAATTCTGAAATTTGATTTTCACTTGCAGCTCCATTGTTTCAAAACTAAGCAATTCAAATTGGTTAAAATTTTAGAATATATTTATGATACATGGATTGGATGAATTGAAAAAGGGCTACAAATTATTTTAATTGGGGTGGTGATTAGGAGGCTGTTTTCGAATATTTTTACACTCAAAAAAATTTGGTCTAACCTTATTTTAATCACAACTTACTCAACTTTTATGATAAATATCCTTTTTTTTAAGGAAGGTCTTTGCAAATGCTTTAAAAAAGTTATTATTGGTTTTTCTCGAAAAATACGTAGATTTTGCATTATTTGCCTTTAAATCTCTGAAATTTTGTGTTTGATGAATAACAGCTAACCTTTAACAAACCACAACTTGGTTTGTATTGGTTCCACAGCAATTACAAAATAACTATTTTATTTGTTTTTTTAAAAGCTACAATTTTGTTATTTACAGTTTTTTAATAAAGCGCATACTTATCGAGTTAGTTGCAAAAAATTGATAAAAAACGTTGATTTTATCGACGAAAAACTCCGACTTTCGATAGCGAATAACTCGAAAAGTATGCATTTTACATAAAAAATGCTTAGAAATCATTTTTATATCCATTCCTGTGGTCAAAATATATTTAAAAAATTCCACCCTCGAGATAGTTTGGTAGCCACCCCCAAGATAAAGGCGCCCTTCGGCATGATATAGATTTTGATCCTTGGACTATTCTATGCATTTTGAAAAAATTGCGAGGCAAAATGGTTCGTTTCCTGGACTATAAACGGGACGTGTTAACTCTTGCGCAAAATTTTCGTATTATTAGGTCCGTGTATAAAATATTAGATTTTGATATGCTGGATCTTAATCATTTTTTAAGCAAAGACTTTTATTATGGTCCAAGAAAATAGGTCGTGAAATACTAATTTAAGGTTAAAACTTGAATTTTTGATATAAGTTACTTTGAAGAATCTAATAACGAACTGTAATTTTTTTTAATTCACCCCCGGGAAGGGGTGAAAAAAAATAAAAAAGTGTTTTTTTTTAATTTTGAGAAAACGGTAAGTTCTAGAAAAAAAAGTTTTAAATCAAAGTTGTAGAACGTAAAATTCTACATAAAAATGATTATATAACTTTTTTTACCTAAAAATTAATATTAACTGAGATAGGGTAGCTAGAAGCTAGGGGATGATAACAGCAACTTTAAAAAATCGTAAATTATTGGAAAATTAAAAAACTCATAGTTTTTTTTTATTATTTATATAATAAACAACTTTAATTTTAGAGATTGTTTTCTCTAGAATTAAAGTTGTTTATTATATAAATAATTTAAAAAAACTATGAGTTTTTTTATTCCAATAATTTGATTTTTAAAGTTGCTGATCCCTAACGTATCCTATCTCAGTTAATTTCAATTTTAGGATAAAAAGTTATAAAATCATTTCTATGTAGAATTTTACGTTCTACAATTTATTTTTAAAACTTTTTTCTAGGACTTTTTATCAAAATTTCGAAAAAACCACTTTTTTATTTTTTTTTAAGTAATATAAGATATAAGTTTCAAATTAACTTATATCAAAATTTAAGTTTTAACCTCGAATTCGTATTTCACGACCTATTTTCTTGGACTATTAACACTGTTCCGTTTCGTCACATGCAAAATAAGGCTTATTCTATATTCTTAAGCACAATGAAGTTTTTGTATTTCTTGCCCACCCTCTTCAACAAAATTAAATTTTCTCGTTGTGAACCGTATTTCCCAAACAAGCAAAAACTTTTCTAATATTGACGTTTCTGCATATTTTACAGGTTGGTGTTTATTTCAGTGCTTTTTTAATCGCTGTCATTTCTCATCTCGTTTGTCGGATTTATTAGAAGTATAAATATCATTAAAAAAAACTTACCGCAGGGGCAGTATAATTGCTATCTTCTACAACAAAACAATATTCATTTGAAGAATTGGTTTCTACTGGGGGTGGTGTCTCGACCATGGCCACAATAGCCATGTTGATGTCGTTTCTCATCATAAAAGAGACTAAGAAGCCTGACCATGATAGAAGGTAGAGTACTAATCTGGCTGGCACTTGACCTAAAACAAAATATTTTATTAAAATGAGCTTAGTAAGATAATATGCTTCTACATCTACAAGTTTTCGTGGTTCAATAGAAAAACACGATTTTATGGTTTAAAATTTTAGTATTTAATATATTCTTCCTAAACTTCAGTAAACTTCTAATTTAGATTCCATCTCTGAAGTGAGGGTCCAGAAGACAGTCAAAATACGCCTTCACGGCTGTTATTACCTCTTCGTCTAATGAAAATCGTTTTCCAGCCATGAATTTTTTGCAATAATAAGAACAGCCAAAAGACAGAGAGGCAAAATCTGCTGAATAAGGTCAATGTTGCAATTCGTACTTTAATTAACAAATTTTCGCGATGGTCTTCATAACTGTTTTTATATGCAGCTGGTTCAAAAGGTTAAAATAATAATTTGATTTTATTTTTTATTAGTTTGGAGAAAATCTAGAAATAAATTCTTTTTAAATACTAAAAACTTCATGATAACACCTTCATTGCTGAATTCTTGACCCTAGGTAGGTAGGTAGGTGGGTAGGTTTAAAGTGAGTGGACTTTTTACGCCCTCCACTGCGACCGCTCGGTCTGTTGTGGCTCACCTTTTATATTCCTCCCAATAGGATCGGACTTCAAATGAATCCAATACCAGATTAGGAGAGAGTTCTTACATCTCCTCTTACTCGTGTCGCTACCGGACACGAGTACAATATGTGTTTTGATGTGTTCTGGTGTCCCTGTCTACTGGAGAGTATGATGAGCAGGGAGAGAGGTCTCTCCCGGTCTAGTGACGTGGGTAGCTACCAGGTCTTTGTTACAGGAACAATGATGTTCTTTCTGAGGCCGCATCTCCGGCCTTACCCTATGAAAACGGTCCTATCCGCTTTCTGTTTCAAGCCAGGGAACCCTTTTTCCTATAAAGGCGGTTCTGTCCGCCTTCTGTTTGGATTCAGGGATTCCTTCCTAAGCATCTGTTTGTTCGGGATGGCTCAGCACTTCCCCGTGAAACAGGCGCCGGTGACTTCAGGGGCACCTTTCGAAACGGATTCACTCATTTTGGTCGGCGCACCTTTGTCTGCTTGTGACCTTGACCTTTGTCACTTTTTTCCTATGAAAGCGGTTCTGTCCGCTTTCTGTTTGGATCTAGGGAAGTAATAGTCCACCACGGCAGAGCCCCGCATTACCGCAGTAAGGGTAGATACTCTGAGAGGTCGCCCTGTATCTCAGAGGCACTGTTGGAGACACCTGTTTAAGGCACAGGATGCCATTCACTCATCAGCACGGTATGCTAACACCTTGAGTTAATTAAGCCTTGTGTTCATCTTAGCTTCGGATCTCGTTCCATACGCTAGCCAAAAGAGTTGCCGATAACCAGCAACTCTAGCGCATGTTCCAAAAGATCCTACTGGGCCCAACCACGACAACGACGTGCGAACACAGCGGTTGGGTCTCTTGACCCTAACTCGCTTCGTATCCAAAGTGCTAGGTTTACACCATTTTTTAGCATCTTGTTTTCATTTCGGATCTTCGTGGTAGAGCCAAGTCTCATCCACTCAAGTAACTTTTATCAAATTTTAGATTTTTTGATATTGGATCCAAAAATTGCGAGATGAAACCGGTCATTGACTCTACTAAATCTCAGAGATTGCCATTGAATATTTTTTTAAAAGATGGAGACAAATAAAAATGTGTGATCATTTACAAGTACGAGTATGCATTACAAAAAAACTGGTTAAAAGGTTTTAATTAATATATTTTTAATTTCTAAATAGCTATACACGACGTAAAATATTAATAATCAAACTACTTTCTTTCAATTACTATTATCATATGTTAAAATTAATATTTAAGTCGCATTATTATGGAAAAAATAAGGTTAAAGTCAAGGTAAACACAAGTATGTCATTTCATTGTTTTATAGTTCAAACTATATTTAAAAGTCAAATTGTTTGTACGTAATTGAAGGTGCCGGTCTAGACGATTTTTTTCTGAGGCAATTGGTGGATGTCTTAGTTGAAGCAAGAGACAATTTATCACCATGGCATTTAAATATTTGACCTCTGCAGCAGCGGTTTTAGGGATGCATGAAAGTTGCACTCCGTGTTACTCTGTTGAAATATGAGTTTGAACCTTAGTTTAATCTTCGAGTTTATTGCGTTTACCGTAATTTTTATAATACTGGGCCTTAGCCCGAACAAATTAATTGTTCAGCCGATATCTGATCTCTCATTTAAAGCCAAATATATACCGTGAAATTTTCGACAGTTTGCGAAAATTCGACTAATAATTTTCAACTTAACGCCTATATTAAATGTTACCAAGCATCATTTAGGGCCTTTATTCTTGAATCAGACAATACGACAGACCCTCATGGAAAAGAATTTAGTCGAAAGATTGTAAACATAATGAATAATGTAAAAAGTATAGGAAAAACATAACGCATGATAGCCTTGGACTATAGACTATAGTCGAAAAATTTGTGAGCAAAATACTTACGATGTGCAAAAGTGCCAAAAAAATGTCCCGAATTCGTGAAATTTATGAACTGAAGCATCTCTTTAAAAAACATACTAACTTTCATTAAAGAGGGGCACCTTATTCAAAAAGCACGAAAATTCAAGAAGCACGAAAGAGATAAGCAATAGGTTTTAAGAAGCTCTAGTTGCTACACGCCGGGCTTTTCGTTCTCACCCCCAGCAACTACAGGGTTTTCGGAAAATACGTATACAAAGTTTGATGACAGACTCCGAACTTACCTATATCAAAAATTGCTCCAATAAGCCTGCAGAGGGCGTCAAAGATTAAAAGAAATATTGGTTTTTTCTTAAGTTCTTAAAAACGTGCCCATCAATTTCCATAATTTTTGGTGATGAGTCTTGGGCTATAAAATGACGTATGCTGTTGACATAGTTATTGACTGTACTTAACCTAAAGTATTATAAACGTGATGTTATATGTAGTTATATCTTCCGATTTTTTATGTCATTAACTAACTGACAATTCAGATACTCTATTCTAGTAAAACAACGTATTTGAAAAATTTTTTACCTCCTGCAAAATTTTGCTAGTATAAGTGGTTATGCCAGAAAAATATATTTTTTATTACGTGCACGGGCATGATATTTCATTAATAGTAATAAAAGGTTATTACTAAACATTGTTTGTTGGTGACTTTATTATGTTTTTTTTTGTTGCTATGACATTTAATATTTCTGGTGACAAATTGCTGCCAGAGTTTGACCAATCAGGACACTATTTTTTACTTTTAATTTTTTTTACGTTTTCGTTAAGTATGGACAACTATTCGAACTCCGAAAAAGTTGACATGGTTTTGGTGTATGGGTTTTGCCAAGAAAATGGACCTCAAAGTGTAAGGGTTTATATGGAGAGATTTCCTGATCGTCGTATACCAAATCACCAAACATTTGCAAAAATTGAAAGTCGTCTTCGAGAAACGGGTAGCTTTGAACGAAAATTTGAAGCTGGGGGTCGTTATTGAACAACTCAACTGTTGAAAACGAAGAGAAAATTTTGTTAAGAGTTGAAGAAGGATCAGTACACGCCGGTTGGAAAGTGAGTTGGCGGTTCTTTAAACCACCGTCAATATCATTTAAAAAAAACAATTATTGCACCCGTATTTTGTCTAAACAGTTTAGAAACTTTTGCCCATTAATCCTCCCCAGCGGCTTCCATTTTGTCAATTATTCGACAGAAAAATTTATAATCTAAATTTGCCAGACAAATTAAATGGAATTATTTATCTTATATTTTGCAAAACACTTTGCCAATTCTTCTGGAATATTTGCCCTTATAATCAGGCCGGGGCTGTGGTATATGCATGATGGAGCGCCACCTAATTTATCCGTTGCTGTTCGACAATACCTTCATGACCAGTACCCTCATAGGTGGATTGGAAATGCGATGATGCACCAATACGATGGCCACCACGTGCTCCGGACTTAAATATGTGTGATTTCTTTTTGTGGGATGCTCTTGAAACCGATATTTATAAGACTCTTGTAAACACGCGCAAAGAATTATGGCAACGAATTTTAAATGCAAGCAACCATCCTAATAATCCCAAGATATTAAATAAAGTTCAATTTTTGAGATGTGTAGATAAGTGTATTCAATAAAATGGTGATTATTTTGGCGCATTTGCCTAAATAATGTTCTAATTTAATCGAGTTTCTTTTATTATTAATAAAATATCTTGCCTGAGCACGTAATTGAAAATATTTTTTTCTTGCATAACGACTTATCCTAGCAAAATTTTGCAAGAGATGAAAAATCTTCCAAATACATTGTTTTACTTAGAAAAAATATCTGATTTGTCAGTAAGTCAAGACATAAAAAATCAGAAGATATAACTACATTTGACGTCACGTTTATAATACTAAAGTTAAGTACAGTCGATAACTATGCCAACAGCAAACGTCATTTTATAACCCAAAATTCATCACCAAAAATTATTAAAATCGATTTGCACGTTTTTGAAAAATTTAAAAAAAACCAATATTTTTTTTAAATAAGTCTGATTTTGATAAGGTAGTTCGCTCAAATCGACTTATTTTGACGTCCAGAGTCTGTCATCAAACGTTGTATAAGTATGTTCCGCACACCCTGTATATAACAAACTTACATGAAATAAATGCAGAAAACCTTTTTAACAATCCCATAGTTGCAGAAATATGCTATCTTCACTTAAAAAACACACCGGGACAAAACCGTAAACTTTATTTACACAGACTAAACTACTACTAAACAACAAAATCGTAATGTTAAAACAATATTACTTAAATTACCAGCACATGCCCGTAGGTAGTAACGTCCTTTTGAGACCGTTTTTTAGTGTCTATGTTTTAATTATCGCCTCTTGTAGATAATTACCATATATTCTATGATTTTGCCGATAATACTTTATAATTCTCATGATAATGACCTGGCAGTTTCAATGTATTCTTTATTACTATGTACATATTGCGTAAAAAATTGTTTCTTCGAATTTCTAAGAGAGTCTTAAGGAAGTACTTAAATAAAATTAACATACGAGGGGAGATCTAATATCACCTAAAATTTTATTCTCACAACCAAAGTCTTGGCCAAAATGCGCCCCTTGAATTTATTTTGATCTAATCACAAGTCAAATCTTTTCCTTTGTCTACTTAAAGAACAATCCGCTAAATATATTTTCTTAGTAAAAATAAATTTTGGCGTAATTATGATTTAAAGATCACTTCTGGCCCTTTAAATTTGACATAAGACCAGAAAGACTTGTGACGACTCGGGGCTGCTGAGTTCTAATATTAGTTTTTTTGCTTCGTTTCTTTACTTCATTCACAGTAAAAATAAAACATCCATCGCGTTCTTTTATTCCGAATTAAGATAGATTGGTTTAATGCCAATTAAATATGCAACATAATAAATGTAAAGGGTAACTGCATGGTGACAATACATTACAATTAAAACAAAAAAGACGTACAAAATGTCCTAGTTATTTCGTTTTTCTTTTATTTGGTAATTGTCAAAATGAGAGAGCAGGCAGTTCGTGTTTCCGTTGCGGATACTGCGAACTAATAATAAAGAGATTGCAATTTTACTACCACGGA
Source organism: Listronotus oregonensis (assembly GCA_019359885.1). Lineage (NCBI taxonomy): Eukaryota > Metazoa > Arthropoda > Insecta > Coleoptera > Curculionidae > Listronotus > Listronotus oregonensis. Next base: position 12,415 of record JAHBCN010001173.1, read on the forward strand.
ACGAGGAAGCATCAATTCGAGAAGTTGTACTTACAGAAGATATACTACCCCCAAATGCAGATGCAATTATCCAAGCAAGAATTGAAGACTTAGAAGAAGGTGAAATCGTATTAGTCGAATTAATTAAAAATAGAACTTTGACGCAATACAAAAAAAATACGGTGTTTGTCACAATGATGAACCTAAAGGATTTCTCTTAACAGATCAAAGAATAACCAAATTGGTACCTGTCAACCTGCTTATATGATAGTTATCTTACACACCTTTGCTTCACTTGTAGAAGTCCCTTAAAGTCACTACACGAACCTGGTGATTTCATCAAAAGCCCTACTAAATCCAGAACAGGTTACTAGGAAGAAATCAAGACCTTTTCTCTCTTTCCGAAAATGATTGGGGAAAAACCAACATAGATCAACCTAAAATTAATACTGGTGACGCGTCGCCAATAAAGCAACCATCAAGACGAATCCCGTTAGCTAAAAGGGAGGAAGTTGAGAAGTTAATTGGAGACATGCAAAACTAAGGCATTATAGAATCATCCCAGAGTCCATGGTTATCTTTAGAAGTTTTAATTAAAAAGAAAGAGGACTCTACGAGATTTTGTGTTGACTTCAAAGACTTAATAACGTCACGAAGAAAGACAGTTTTCCATTACCAAGAATTCATCAAACCCTAGATACATTGACGGGTTCAAAATGGTTTTCGACTTTAGACATAAAAAGTGACAATTGGCAAGTAGAACTTCAATTAGAAGATAAAGAAAAGTCTGCTTTCTCGACCTGAACCGGATTGTGGTAGTTTAATGTTATGCCATTTGGTCTATGCAATGCCCCTGCTACTTTTAAACCTTTGATGAAGTTAACATTACAAGGACTAACTTGGAAAACATATTTGGTATACCTAGATGAAATTATTATTCTTGAAAAAACATTTAACGACCACCTGAAGGATGTCGAAAATTTTTTCATAACGATCTACCTAGCTGAAGTTTAGTCCAAAGAAATGTCACCTTTTCCAAAAGGAGGTTTAATACTTGGGGCATATAATTACCGAATAAGAATTAAAAGCAGATCCAGAAAAGACAGAAACTATCCAAAACTGGCCGAAAAACAAGTACAAAATTGGAAATTTCCTGGGACTATGCTTCTACTATAGAAGCTTTATACATGGATTTAGTTAGATTTCTTGTGAATAAGGGTTTCAAATCAAGTGATATCTTGGAAAGACTTTAAGCACAATACACCAAATCCACCATTATCAAAAACCCAAAAGTTTAATTGGTGAAGGAAGTTTAAGAAGGGCCCTAAAAACGGTTAAAAACACCGTGTAAATGCCACCTCGTTAGACTGCTTAGAGGGGCATTGGGCGGCTTAAAATTTCAATACTTTGATGTTGCCCAGTAACACAAGTGGCATTAAGAAACTACCCAAAACTGATTGAGGTTAAACTAAACTTACATCCAAATCCCGTTTTATATTTGAACTCTCCTTGTAAATATAGAGGTTACAACTATTTTAGTGCAAATTTTTTCTGGGATTAATTCATTACTTTATTACTAATTGTGCTTTATCATCATGGTTGGAAACAAAATGTAAAACACTTTTTTTAAGTATGTGTTTCTAAGATTGCCGCAGATCGCTAATTAATTAACTACTTTACTTTAATTACAATCTCATCGCAATTATTTGTTTTGACAAGTTAACGGCTTGCAAAAATTTATTAAATATTTGCACTATAGAATTTTTTACTGTAGGTTATTCGTTGGTTTTAGTACGACAATTACGGGGTAAGTCAAAAGTCACTTTATCGTTTAAAAAAAAACTTACTTTTAATAATTTTATTGTTTTATTATTGTTATACGAAGGGCACTACATATATTCTGAGCCTTGGGTACACTAAGTGATGTCAGGCGCCATCGGACATTACACTAAAAAGTTGGACATTTTTGGCCATAACCTACAGAAATTGACTGTTGTTGTTTTTTTTAAAATGATCATGTGGCAACAGTACCTTCACAGGAACATGGAACGGTAAGAACATAGAACCATTTGTTTGACGAAAATCTTCGTTGAAGTTAAGAAAACAAACAAGCTCCGTTGAATCATTCTTTATCAAGCCAATGCCAGCTGTCACACATCTCGTCAAACAACCGACTATTTGCGTACTCAAAAAATAAACTAATGTGTTATCCGCCGTACAGTACTGATTTGGTACCAAATGACTTCTTTTTGTTTTCGAACGTCAAGGGTTATTTGAGTAGACAACGATTTTTTTCGGTAAGAGCTGTTGATACAATTTAAAAACCACGTTTTGGAGGATTATCAAGCAGAATAGAAATTTTTTTTGACAAGTGGTTTAACGCAAGCAAAAGTGTGTCGATCTTAAAGGAGAAAATTGTTAAAAACAATAAAATCCTGACAAATAACGTTTTTGTATTATTAGACTTAAAATATAAATAGAGACCCTCGCAGTAGACCCATATTAAAGTTTTTTTTTTGCTAAGGGTTTCCTTCCTACAAAAGCCAACTCTTTTTTTAAAACTAACCATAACTTCAGGGAAAGTGCCTCAGTTAGTCATTCGAATTTCCTAATGAATATTGTCCTTCAGCTCGGAAAAAGTTCGAGGCTTATTAATAAAGACTCACTGTTTTAAATATCTCTATAAAACAAATATTAGGCCGGGCCGTCAGTCAAAAACATGACGGCCAGGGAAACTTCATTCCTGGAAATTATATTTTGAATTAGTGGTGTGTAAAATAATCGAATAATCGATTTTCTAAATTATTAATCAGCCGAGTATCACAAATTATTTTTGACTCCTGAGTACGAATCTCAAAAATAAGCTATTACGTCATGAAAACTTCCTAACTAAAGACAGCTTTAAAATACCAAAAATTTACGACAAAATAAACAGCAAAAATCCATTTAAATTTACGAATGTATATTCAATAAAAAAATACCATGAATAATGAAAATCCCACCCCAAGCGATCCTCAAAACCCGTACTTTAAATTTGGCAATATGGGTTGATTTTTGGAAAATGATGATTTCTAACGTTGATTTTGAGGTTAGAAAAAAAAATTGAGGGTGGATTTTTAATTTGTATGGCCTTCACCTGTATTTTGCTGGTTCTGGTTGTTCTCGTGAATATTTGCTGTTTTAGACCTGTTTTTTAAAGTTGGGATTTTTGTGTTCAGAAGGAAAAAATTCTTCGGATACATATATTGCAAGAAAAGTATCCAACTTTTGTGTAGTTGTTTTAAACAATCATATAAATAACAGCAGTTGACAAAATACCTAACAAAAATTATTTTATTGTTTAAACAAAGTGGCTTTAATTATTATATTTTTTTAAAGTTTTTGGGTTGTACACAAAATTATTTCTATAAATATAAATAATTGATTTTTGGGTAGGTATTTCAATACTTTGAAAAAGCGATTTTTTAATTGCGGGACTATTTGATTAACCGATTAATGGATTAAACTAGTATCAAGACTCCGTTTAATCAATACTCCAATTAATCGATTACTCGATTAATCGATACTCCGATAAATCGATTAATTAAGTAATTGATGATTTGTCATGTTCTTTTCCAGGACACTAATAAAAAAAGTGTCACAAAAAACACTTGCTGTATAAATAACTGTCAACAAAAATTGAACTTACCGAAAATTCTATAAATGAGGCACTTTTTTGCTTCTTTGGGATAGGAAAGGTCGCTACTGTACACTCGATCTTCCATTTTCACAACTTTTGAGATTATTCACAACTTAAATAAGCAGAACCACAAATAAATCACTTAACTTCTAACTAGCAGCAGGATGCATTACCATATTCTTCTGTTTAATTCATAAATTCAAGCTGTGATAAGGTATAGGCAGTAAGAACTAAAAGTTACGGCAGCAGCAAGTCAGGTGCTCAACTGTAAAAAAAAACAAAGAATATAGTGTGAGTATGCAAATTGCATGTTTATTTTAGCGGAAAAGATTGTTTATTATTAACAACATAAAATTTCTGATGAAATTCGTGAGGTGCGACGCGTTATTATTTTGCAAAATGGACGGCATTTTCAGTTAATGTGGTTTTCTGGGAAAACGGGGCAATGCATTTCAGAAACGTATAATATTTAATTAAAGTGCAAAAATATTTTTTATTTTTAATGCCGAAGTTGTGATTTTTTGGGTTAGTGCGTAAATATTACATTTCTAGACTAGCGCGTAAAAGTAAAATGTCAAAAATTATCAAATCCTAACAACGCTTTTCACAATTTTTAATCCATACTTTATTTAAAAAAATGAAGTTTTATTGTGGCCTGCTTAACCTATATTTCCGGATCTTTTGGACCTTTCCAATCCGCCTCTGGTTATGCCATTTGATATCGGGTCTTCTGTGTCGGTTTTTATGTAAAATACAGTGGCGTACTTAGGCTTTTTATTGTCTTTTATGTGGAAAAAATCCTCTAGAAAATCCTAGTCTGACACCAACAGCACACACCAGTTTTTTTTGTGTGCCTGTGTAATTTTTATATAATATATTCATGGTAAACTGTTGCGTTTTACGTTGGTCCGCTTAGACTTACTCAAATCAAAATTATGTCGGAGTAATCATTTATTTTTTGATAATTGAAGAGTTAACAACCTTCAAAACTTATTTAAATTAATATAATTGTTAATATATTTCTTTCAAATTTGGTTTTAAAACCTAAAATAAAAACATAAATACATTAATTATTTGAAATATAGCCAAAGGTATAGTTTAAAATTCTCCCCTTAAAAGGGGCGGAGCTTAATTTATCACAGGATTGCGGAGCTTTTGATGCAATAAAATGTATAAGCAAAATTTGTTTCTAAAAATTAAGGGAAACACTTATTTTGAAAATACTAAGGTAGATTTTTCAAATTTTCTTTTTGTACTCAAGTCAATTTATAATTTAAATATAAATGCATGAAAAAATAACAGTAAATAAATTTACTACGAATAAAAACATCCATTATAAATGCCTAAGAATTGCTTTTGGTTTTGGGAAAACCTGATTTATTAACGGATTTTCTTGATCTAAACGCCAAAATACGGAAAATAAAAATCTCTATTAGGTGTAATAAAAACATTAGAAAGATATTAAAGTCTTAAGTCGGATTTTTCCAAGAATAGGGTCGTAGACGTAACCAAAATTAACTAAATTTCTCCTGTGATTGGTTAGTGCGGTTTAGTATATAATAAAAAAAGGTATAAGAAACGACGCATAGTCGGATTAATAACATAGATTTTTGATCTTCAACGTAGAGCCTTCGATCTTTAAAAGGAATCTGCAACTCCCTGGTGCCCGAATACCAAGCCTCAAGTAGATCGGTGCGCTAGCCAATTGCCTATAATACACCCTGGATTTGCACACAGCAGGTGAAAAAGGAAATTGGTTCCTGTGGCGTTATCATCCTTATCACAAGCCAGTGTGGTATACGATAGAGATTTCTGAGGATGCCTGAAGAAGTGTACTGCGGAATTAAAGAGATATCGCGAATAGGTTTAAGGATTTTCGTTTTAAGATTAAAAAGAGTAGCTTCGCCGGGTGACTAACTGCCTACGAAGCACCCAAGGGAATTGGGATAGTGTTCTATCATTTTCCACAAGACAGCTCTCTTTCTTTTCTACAAATTAGTTTTTCTAAGCCCCTACGAAATCCAACAACAACAATTGTCAGGCAGTGTCAGGAAAGTAGCTTGGGATAAAACTTGGAAAACCTAAAAACTTAGTCTTTTGCCGAAAATACCTCTAAATTTTAACTGGCTATTAGCTAGATTAAAACCTGTGAACAAAAAACACTACTCTGAAAAACGACCTTAAATTACCTAATTGTGTCAAACCTAATTTTTCAAAGACTAAAAAAAATTTTCAATTTACGGACTTGTAAAATTAGGATTTTAAAATCAGTAAATCAGGTAATTTTAATCCAAAGTTGACATTACTTATAATTTCCTGATTTTGGAAATCATTTTGTTACTTTTTTAGCTATAAATTAGCATTATTATAAAATTTAGGATTTTTTTTCTATCCTTAAAATTTAAACTGTTAGATTAAGTTTAAAAACTTTTTAGGTTTGGTAAATTGTAAGATTTAAAAATTGAAAGCCCAATAATTAATTTTTGTTCTTTTTTTATTTTGCTCACTTACCAGACGCGTAAGTCCCAATTTTTAATTGCATTTGGAAATTAGAATTATTATTTATTAACTTTCAAGTTTTCATTTAAGATACTCTCTATCTAAAAGTGTAGATTGTATAGAAAGCACCATCTTCCAATTTTTAATTTATGTTTAAATATTTGACTAAATTAAAAGTTGTTAAAAAATCTCGCAAAAAATTGCATTAAAAAATTAGTGTTTGTGTTTACATTAAAAAAACACTTTACAGTGATCTAGTGATCTCAACCCGCCAAAGACTATATAGAGTTCGGAAAAAACCTCATTTTACAGCATAGTAAGACTTTAGGTGCTAATTTTAGGATTTTTAACAAAAAATATTTTATTTAAGGGAAACATTATTTGGCTTTTCCCCAAATCCAACAATTTCAAACTTATTGGTTATCATTGGACAAGTGCGACACGTGACACATAAATTATTTTATTTTATTATTTAAATTAAAAAAAAAACTAAAATCGTGTTATACCAATTGACTTTGACATTACTTTAAAAAAAATAATTTACTGCTAGAGGATGCAAGTGTAGATACCTTTAAAATTTTAAAAAATAGTAAATGAAACTTTTTAGCCCTATAAAACGGTTTTTATAGTTTATTTTGGGTCTGAGAATATCAATTTGAAAAAAAATATGATCTGGCTTTTCTCTAAAATAAGGATGTTTATGTATTATTTTCAAAAATTATACTTTTTTATATATTATAAAGCTTAAGTCTGCTCTTGCAATAATAATAACGAAACACATTAAAAGATATCATATTATAAAAGATTTAACCCTTTATAAAATTAATTTATTCTTAAATTCTATAGATATACATAATTATTTTTATTAAAATTATTTTGGACTCTTTGTGCATGTTGATTTATTATTTTCAGTTTTATAGGTTTTAGTTAAATTAAAATGTTGCTATTCTATTATAAATTTTTTTACGTTGTTATTACATTTCGTATGCTCAAAAAAGATCAAAATTATTTGCTTTATATTTAACGATATGTCGGCAATTTTCCTGCCGATACGATACGAAACCGATAAGCAACAGCTTCCGCAATGCCGCTCTAACGATATCAGTATCGGTATTGGTCGATCCCTTCTTAGTATACAGCAGTCATCATTTCCGAAAATTTAATTATTTTTTAAAATAGTTTTTAAAACACTTTTTAGGTCGATCTGCAAGTTAGTCAATTGACTGTTCTTGTTCCAGTCTTAGGGCCAGAGCCGAAGTGCCTCCTATTTGGCGAAAAACACAAATAATTTCTTAATCAATGAAAGACTGGTCCACAAAAAAAGTAGTGTGTGCTGGGTGTCGGACTAAGATTATCTGTCGTATTTTTTCCACTAAACACAAATCTGAAGTCAAAATTGGGGATCAAACACCAAAAATAGAAAAAAACAAAAAACCGATACGGTACATTTACCGACAGAAACCTGCTACCACGTAATGTTTGGACTACGACCATAAAAACTATAAGAGATATAAAAAAATATAAAACGAAAAATAAAGCTTTACAAATTAAAAGAGTTATAAAAACATTTTTGATAGGATAAATAATAAAGAAGATATAAACGAAAATGTAATTTTGACAAAAAAAATCAGTCCAAAATGGGAAAAAAATGTATTAAAGTGATTTTTTTTATTATGAATCATTTCCATGGGTATACCTTAAAAAAATCCTGAAAATTTGGTTTTCTGATTATAACTTGAAAAATATTGCATTTAGAGAAAAAAAGTTATATAACTTAAATTAAAGATCTTGTAAAAATACATAGGTTCTGCCCTATAAAGTTCCGTGTATCTTTTATAGCTTTTAGGATATTGACTTTTTTTTTAAATGTTTATATCTGAAAATACACCTTTTCTCGATTTTTTACTATTTGACCCCCAATTTTGACTTTAAATTCGTGTTCAGCGGAAAGAAATACGCCAGAAAATCTTAGTCCGACACCCAGCACACAGCACTTTTTATTTGTGGACCTGTGTAATTTCTTGTATCTTGTACAATTTATTTAATATGCCCTGTATATCAAGTAAAAAAAGTATATTATATTTCCAAAACTAATAATTTTCAATACCTTGAAATTGAATTTTCGCCGAATCAATTGCATGACCTCTACAGAACTTACACCAGGTTCTTGGAAACTTGTTAACTTGCGTCGCTAAATTTAGAAATCTGTTATGAAGAATTTAATTTAACTTACAACTAAGCATTTAGCAAATTCCGAACTGTCTTAAATTCTAACTTCTATTTCATATTTACATTTCTGAAAAGGCAAAGATAAAATTATAGCAAAGTATTATAGCTTATAGGAGAAAATTTTTCAAGATGGGTGCAGCCTGTATAACTCTCAAAAGTAAAAAAATATGGATGCTGTGGAATCGCTTCAACTAGAATATTATTAAACTTTATATATTTGTTGATAAAAAAAAGTATCGTATCACCACCATTTACCCATGGTCATTAGACATAATGTTTGTGTTAATAAAAAGATTGTGTTTCATTAATAATGTTTATTTTAGATCAGTGTTTCCCAAAGTGTGGGTCGCGGCCCCCTGGGGGGTCGCAATGAGGTACTAGGGGGGTCGCCGGAAATTTCCAAAATAAGACAAAAACACTACTTTGTTAAATCATGTATTTTATTTTAATAAAGCCGTAAATAAAAATTAACAATTAATTATCAAACGAAACATAAAAAACTAAATATTAAAAGTTCTTAAAAGTCCTTAAAAATAAAAGAAAAAATAAAGTCAAATATTACAATGTTAATGAGACCCATGCGCCTGTTTTTGAAACTAGTCTTTCAAATCTAGGCTGTGTATTTGAGACACACACAATTATATCGTTTTCAAGTACGAGACGATTTCTCACTTTTGTTTTAATGGCAGTCATAGACGAGAAACTTAACTCACATAAATATGATGTTACAAATGGAACCAAACATTTTACAGCTTCATTCGCCAACTGAGGGTATTCCTGCATCTTTTTGGTCCAAAATTCGTCCGGGTTCTGGGAAAAAAATTGCAGCTTGAACATTCCATCACTTGATATTTAAATAAGTTGTTCTTTCATGATTATTGGTATTTCAGCATGTTGAAAGGAATCGGCTAAAAACGGATTCAGTATCCATCTGCAACTGTCGTAACTGTTTTGAATTTCTTCGGGGAAATAATCACAGAGCTTTTGTTTTAAATTAAGCAAAGTAACTTGCATGCCTGCAAAAACTTGTTCAAAATTTGTAGCATTGTAACATACATTTTCTATAATTTCCTGAATGCACTGGAATAAATCGAGCTGCTTTTTGCCAAGTGAAGTTGACCATAAATCGATTTTTCTTATAAACCCCTTAATTTTATCTGTGGCTGTAATTATATTAATGTCGCGACCTTGCAAATTACTGTTCAAAATATTTAATTGTTCGAAAATATCAGCAAGGAAACCTAGTTTCAAAAGCCAAATAGGATCGGAAAATTGATTTTCATATGGGGACTTCTCATCTTTCAAATACATTAAAAGCTCTGCTCTTAAGTGAAATACTATTTTTAAGACGTTGCCCCTTGAAAGCCACCTTACTTCGGTGTGATAAAGAAGATTTTGAAATATAGCACCCATGTCTTCGCAGATTTTTCGAAAAATACGGGTCTGTAAAGCTTTTCCTTTAATGGAATTTACAACTTTAATGATGGTTTTCATAACACAGTCCATTTCAGGAGGTAAAGCTTTTGACGCCAGAGCTTCTCGATGTAAAAAACAATGTCTCCATGTGGCATTAGGCATTATTTCTTGTAATCTGACGACAAGACCAGATTGATGTCCTGTCATAGCTTTAGCGCCATCCGTGCATATAGCAATACATTTTCCCCAGTCAATAACATATTTACTTGTGCGTTTCACAAAACTGTCGAATAAACATTTTCCAGTGGTATTGGTCTCCAATGGGGAACAAAATAAAATATCTTCTTGAATGCCATTATTTGTATCATATCTTACAAACGTAATAAATTGGGCACAGTTAGATATATCCGTGGATTCGTCCATTTGAAGAGAGAAGTACGTGCATTTATTAAGATTTTCCACAACTTGCGCTTGAATATCTTCTGCCATATCACTAATTCTTCTTTGGATAGTATTATTTGACAGAGGTATTGTTTTTAACTTTGCAGCCTCTTTTTCACCGATCATTATATGTACCATTTCAACAGCTGCTGGCAAAATCAGATTTTCAGCAATTGTGTGCGGATTACTAGTTTTGGCAACGCGATAAGCAACTTTATAACTTGCTAATAATGCTTTTTCGTTAGTAGTGGTTGCCAATTGAAAAGTATCTTGCTGTTTGTGAAGGACGTTCAGCTTTCTTTTGATGGCTTCATGCTTTCGTTTGACAATACTTCTCCACAAATAACACATTGTGGTTTATTGGAAATAATGGTAAAACCATATTTAAGGTAATCATCACTGTAAAGTCTGTTTTTCTTTTTATTACTGCCACTTTCAGACGTAGATGGTTCTGCACTTCTTTTTAAAAACTTATCCATAATTTGTAATTTATCGTAGACGTAAATATGTAAACGGGAATACGTAAGTCGCAAAATATTTACTCATTACTTAATACCGCTGCATTCGCCACAACGCGCTGTTTCGAACTGAGGTCTCATTGCACATCGCCGCTTATATAAAGCCGAAACGAGGCTACGAGAACGTTCCAGAGTGCCATCTACTAGCGAAGTAAGAGTAGAGCCTTCGCGAATATCATGGAAAAGTATTGCGATGTAGACACAAACAAAGATGTCGCGGTGTACAATGTGCAGTCGACTTTTTATTATTTATTTTTATTGTAAATGCTAGTCTGGCAGAAGTACTACTAGTTTACTAGTGGAACAGATCGCAATTATTAAAATAATTGTTGAATTTTTTAAATGTATTTAGTTTAAACTTAAACAGTAAAGTAAAATAAAATTTGAGAAACCATCAGTTGTAAATTAGGCACGCTATTTTTGTCGCTATTTTGGTTTGGGTGATGAGTAGGGGGTCGTGAACAATTTTTTTTAACAAAAGGGGTCGCGCTTTAGATAAGTTTGGGAAACACTGTTTTAGATATTTGTTCGCTATGCCGTGCCTAATATTTATGATAAAAGTAAGATAACTGTAGATGTTATATTATACTGTTCCGGCGGATTTATGTATTAAAAAGTTTTTGTTGGTTATGCACTGGTTTTTGGGACTTTTTTTCTGTTTCAGGCAATCTGCAAGTTCATAACAAGGGGCTAAGGACACTCAGATTCTATAGCTCGAACCAGGACCGAAGCGGTACAATTGTATAGAGATTTTTTGGCGATTACATATCCAACAAGGACTTTTTAATAAAAATAAGTTAGTAATTGACTTCTACGGTAATCGTTGTTTTTTAAAGTTACACACGTTTATTTTGTTTTTTTTTCATACAATTTATTAACAGCTAACTAATTAAAGTCTGAACCATAGCAAAAGTATGTAGTAATTAAGGCTTGACAGACTTCTGTAGTTTGTCATGACAGTTACCTTTTTTTAATTTAAATTGCAAATAAATTAAATTAATGGTGTTGTTACTTAAAATGAATTGCAAAATTCTTTTATTGTAACGTATTGTAAAAGATGAGATACTTTTAAAAACGAACCAATAAATAAGGGGTCCTATTAAGAAAATGTTGTCGTATCTCTTTTGTTTAATTAAAATCATTTTCTTTAGTGTTCTTCAGGATTCTACTAGGAAAAATAGATGTTACAATGATACTAACTTTTAGGATTACATGTAGGCTATTGACAATGGTTTTGAATAGGGAACAAATTTGTAAAAGCAATTTTATAATTAATGGTTTGGTTGGATGGTTTGTGGGTGCCTAAATATGAAAAAATAAGAAAGTGATATCTTTAGGCTTGCTCTCTGTAAAACAGGGTAAACTTGTCATTATTTGAAAAACTCTAAAATAACTCGAAATTAATGAATTCTTAGTAAAAATATGTAGAAAGCTTATTTTTAGGAAATGAAACTTCCAAGATGTCACCTTTTAAAGTTGAAAAAAAACTTATTACTTATTAAATGCAAAATTATTAATTTCTTTTTAGGTTTTTTTCCACAATATTTTTCGAAGTCAGGATAGATAAAGGCATTGTTTTCCAAAAAAAAAATTGACGTCAGTACCTTTAAAATGAGATCGACTAAAGTATTTTTACATATAATCTCCCTAGAGCATAAATTATTGCCGGAAATTTTTTGAATACATGAATTTTTTGAAAACTATCAGGAGTCGCAAAGCGACGAGGGATAATTTTCTTTAAAAATTCATGTACACGACAAACTTCCCGTAATTAATTTAAGCTCGTAGGGGATTCGGTAAGAAAATTTTATACGGAATTATATTTAAAAAGAAAACATGTATAGGTATGGTTATATATTTTGTGCTGTATGTTACCTTTGTTTGTAGTGAATATTGACATTTCCCTGAAAACTATTTAAAAAATATATGAAATTAATTATTTTTACATAATAATGTATCTGATATTATAAATTTTATTTTACTAGGGCACGGAAAAAAAAAAATAAATAAATAAATAAAAATAAAATCTCCCGCAATAAGAACATCCACTTTCATTTTTAATCTATAATGACAATTCCCTAAAACCTATTACAAAATTGTATAAAATCAATTAATTTTATATAATAATTTATCTGATTCATTTTTTAAATTCTACTAGGTCACGGAAAAAGTAAAAAAAAACCCTATACGATACGATATGCCTCCCCCATAAATACTAAAAATAAATATTGCATGAAAAAATATTATTATTTTTTAATTATATGATAGCTGTCATGTGCCGGAAAATTTCCACTTATTAATTTTACGTCTACATGCTCATGTGGATGAAAAAGTTTCAGAAAATTTGCTGGTTACCATAGTAACAATGTCGAAATAAAGCATCTGATTGGTTAAAAATGACTGGTATAAGATTTTTATTAAAATTTGACAGATATGATTTTTTGTATCTTTTAACCTTTGCCGATTTTTCTTTAATATCAGGTTTTTTAAAACAAATTTTCATAGAAAAAAATGGTTTCATAACGGTATTTTAGTAACAAAACATAATAATAACGTATCATGAAAACTTTTGGTTTTTTGTTTAATCTATAAATGGTTTTATTGTAAATAAGTATATTTATAAAAACAAAAGTGTTATATTTATTGAAAAAAAAATTATACAAATTTATTTAGATTACTTAAAAACTATAGGACATTAAAAGCAATGTCTATTTTGTGGTCTATATTTTCATTTATGTCCTCGAAATCGGAAAAGTACACAGGTTTACTAACCACAACTAACCAATCTTTCAAGACGTTGGGTAACAACATGGCTGTTAAGCTACATTTTCTTAAGTTCTATTTGGAATTTTTCTGCGAAAAATTAGGAGCAGTTTAAACTACTCAAATGGAAAAGCGGTATAGTGGAAACTGTACCCACAAACTTATTAATGTACACTTTTGGACTTTTAAACGTAAAACCAATTCCTTTAAATACAAGAGAAAAACACAACAATTTGTCATAAACTTTTTTCGATTTAAAATAAAGTATATTTTGTAGGAAAGATGATTTATTTTTTTTTAATTCATTCCATCATCTTTCTGCATTTAAATGCAGAAAGGTGTTATCATACAACATACTAAAGGCCCTCATACACTTCATTTTTTAAGCAATGTTAATCATGGCGGTAAAAAAATGGATTAACGTCTATGACCAAAAACCCAAAATAAGCCCGTCGGTGAACATTTAAAAACAAAATGTCTAAGTACAACGTTTTTTATCGTCATTTTTAACAAATAAACACGAATCGATCAGGATTTTCAGTAAACGATTGCAGCTATAGGTGTAAAATTAAGTATAGGGAAATAAAAGTTTTAATCGTCCGAGTGATCAGTCTTAATCGGCAATTAAGAACGTTAAGAAAAAAGACAGTGTATGGGGCCCTTAAGTTTATTGCTAAAACTACACTTTCAGAAATTCTCCTTCCCTAGACTACCAACCTTACCTTATATTACAGAAAAAAAAACGGAAAAACTAATTAAACTACACAATCCCGCATGTCGACATTCGCGTTGATGTACTCAAACTATTACGTTTCAGATATACTCCCGATTCTCACTGAGATAAAAAATGATTAAGCACAGCTTTTTAACGTTTGTAATAAAACAGAGAGTTTTTTAAAACTCGCTTTCATTAATAGTTTCCCTCTTTATTCTTTTCAATATGATAAACAGAGATACCACGCGATCTGGTACTTACGATAAAGCTAATAAAAGATGCCATAGATTAACAATCGACCGGTTTTTAAATGATATTAAATAAAAAATATGTTGTCAAATAAAAGTACTTAGAGGAACGAAGAGACTAATTTGATTGACGAGCGTTATATGGCCATGCAGAGTAAACACAGATGATCTGTTCGTGTAGTTAGTATTATTAAATGTAGTGTATACAGGGTGTTATGGAAATAATTCAATATGGTAATATCCTCAAATTTGCATAAAATTTATCTTGATCTAAAAATACATTAAATCTTTTTTTTGCCTATTAACAGTGGCGTAACTAGCTTGCTGATTTTGGGGGGGCTTAAGCCTCGGGTCTCTATAAGTCGATTTGGTGACAGTATATGATGTTTTTCAAAACTTACTACAGTACGTATTTCACAAATGCCTAAATTTGACGGTAATCCTCTGCTATAAACTTTGTTCTTCGATATAATCTACGTTTTTAGTTAAAAAAAAAACTTAGTTATAAAATACATTTTCATATACATTATTCCTAAGTGCACGGACATACGGACGGACCAGCAGACAAAAGCGTTAAAAACTTAAAATTTATTATACTAAATTTATTTTTCTGTTTTCAGATGTATATTTATCAATCACGTCTTCCAAATTTATTTCTATATCTTTTTCGATAAATAACAATCCAAGTGCAGAAAATCTTTCTTGGCCCATCAAAAGTCGTAGCCAATTCAAAATGATGCACATAATAGAAAATAACCTCTCGCACGTGGCTGACGTTGCTGGTAACGTTATTGCCACTTGTTATTGCCACGTTATTATTTAGGTAGTAGTTATTATTTAGGTAGTAGTTATCATTTAGGTAGTAGTTAATTAAAATAACGTCCGTGGTGGCACTACCGCGTTGTCTAAAAGGTGCTGTGAAATGCAACATTTGCATGTTTCAGTGCTTGGACAACGTTGACGGAACAACTGGGGAAGAAATGGGTTAAACACCGGAAAACCCGACACTCACGGTACTTTGGTACTTAGGTTTATATATGTATATATAATCCGTAGGATATAATATACATATATAATAATCCTTCGTGAGTTGTCATAAAGATAAAAAAAGAAACAGAGTATATACTGATGGAAAGATTTCTGGTTTCAGTTCATTTCGAAGAGTTTTATAAGAGACATCATTTCTTCCATTAGCTAAGCTGTTTCTCAAACCTGTTATTTTCGCTTTTATGCTATTTTTCCCAACCTAAAATACTCTGCATAGTATTCAATAAAAGGCATGAATCTAGCGTAAAGAATTTGTCTATGACTGCCGCAATGCAAAGGCTTTCCTCGGAGAATCTTGATTTTAAAAAACCTACCAGAAAATCTAAGATTCTATAGAAGACATGGGCTCTCCAATAATCTCTAACATTTTGAGTATTTATGCCGTCTTTGGCTCCCACTGTTGAATCCGCCAGATAATCTTTCAGTTTCGATGGTAAATTTTTCTTTCTTTTTGAGAATGGAGGGTCCAAACTCACATCTACCTGGTTCGCACAGTCGCTTATTTTCTCACGAATTTTCCTATAGGTTTGATCTGTGCGCATTGACTCCAAAATAGTTATTACTCCTTTTATTACATTTGCAGCCTCTCCAAAGGTGGTGGTTTTTGACTGTAATGACTGTGGCAAAATATTAAGCTTAGTAATAAGACGAACAGCTCATCTTTGAATGAAATCAAGAATGCTGATAGTTCTGGAAGACACCATTTCTCAGATATAAGAACCATTTTTTTTAACACACCTGCGTGGAGATTTCGATTTTTTTCCATGTTTTCAGGGAAGAAAATGCCTCATTTCTAACCGGATAATTCATTAAATGATTTAATGCACCAGCATCTCCGATGAGTCCAAAATTGCTCACCAATCAGAAGTTCCACATTTGACGCAAATTATTAAAGATTTTCCCGCCGAAAACTGTACGAAAATGCGGAATAAATTACAAATTTCTTCATTTCCATAGCAATGTATCCAAAAAATGTGTATACCAGGTAAGTCGTTTTTTATGTGATGGACAATTTTTTAATTTTTTAGCATTTTTGTTAATTACTTTCCACGCAGGTGTGGTAAAATATATGCCCACCACGGGAAGAAAATATCCGCGTGTTTGTCAATCTTACACGCGGGTTGAAATGACATATTTTCTTACCAAGGTTTGCAAGGTTTGCAATTAAAAAGGGGTCCGATTTGGGATACAAACAGAGTATACAAATTAGAGGGAAAATACTTTCTGACACGAAATTGGAACTGCTGAGGCTAATGTGTTTATGCCAGTTATGGTTATTTTTAAAACAAAACAAGACTTAATGAGAGTTTGTTCTGCAAAACTTGGCCGCTCTAAGTCAAGAATGAGCTTCGGCAGCCTTTTTTGCGACAACGAACATGACTGTATTTTGAAGGCATTAAGCTGGACAAGATTTTTGGTGCCCCAATCCACTATTCGTTTAAGGTCCTGTAAAAGATATATCCGCATTACCCTGCGCTTGTTTTCCGAATTAGGCTTACTATTAGAGACTGGCTTAAGAAACTAAATATTAAAGTAAAGGCACTCGCGTCTAGGGATACCCCGTGATCACGAGCTTCTTGACAGTGTTGACACATGAAACATACTTTATTATACAGAGACTCGGCGCGTTATTTAAAAAGTAGGCTTTTTCTAAATAATGCATTTATTGTAAAAAAAGCAAAGCATGGGTCTTTTCTAATACGTCTCCGCATTTTTACGTCTGATATATAATTGGGAAAAATAAAAATCCTCTTTGCTAACCAGAACTAACCATGACCGACTAGAACTTAGGTCTTTTGAATTTGTCTAAATTATCCCTACATAGAAGTTATTAACAAAATTTTTATAATTTTTGGTATGGTAGAAGCTATATATTTTTTTTAAAGTGTAATTACATATTTTCCGGGTTTTTTCTAATACGTTGTTAAAATTTTGTTTATAACTTCTACAAATAATTTAGACAAATTCAAAAGCCCTAAGTTCTAATCGGTCATGGTTAGTTCTGGTTAGCAAGGCAGCTTTTTATTTTCCCCAATTATATTTCAGACGTAAAAATGCGGGGACGTATTAAAAAAGACCCTAAATTATTACATTAAAATGTAATTTTTTAAGCCGAGTTCCTGCATAATAAAGCGTTTCATGTGTCAACAGTGTCAAGAAGCTCGTGATCACGGGGTATCCCTAGACGCGAGTAGTAGCTTCTATCGTCAGCAAAACTATAAACGGGATTGATTGGGAGAGAGAAGATCATCGATGAAGGAGAGAAGTCGGTGCCAGATTTGACATTTTTAACTCCTATTAAATTTGCATTTATCTGCAACAAAGTAAAATCGATTGTTTCATTTAAAATAGAAAATATCTTTCCTTTTAAGCGTTTTATGAAGGTCTAGTATATTAAAAAAAAACTAAAATGATAAATTTCTGAATCAGCCCATAAAAAAATTAATTTGGCACAGGTAATCTACGTAGTGTTTTTTTATATACTCTATTCCTTAATTCTATTAATCTTATAAATCCGGTGACGCGATCTTAAAATCATTTTTATTAGGCTTCTTAAGTAGTATTTTGCTAATCTTAAGATCATATAAGTCAGATAGGCTTGCTTTTCGGATAACTTTTATATCAAGTAACTATTATAGATTAGAAAAGCAAAATTCTACTTCAAAGTCCAGAATAATCATTAAACTAAGTTTAAAAAATTAACATTTAATATTTAAAAAAAAATTCATCTTATAAATTGCTTAATTTAATGACAGCTTCATAAACCAATTCCAATTTTTAATTAAAAAAATAAATAAAAAACAAGGGTAAACGACACTTACTTGTAATTTGTTTCGTGTTCGACAGAAACCAAACAGTTTTAATTAACAAAAAAAGTTTATTTGTAACACAGGCCAACTTCTATAAATAGTGGATCATTCAAAAAGGAATAAACAATCAATATGGCTTTTCTTGTATTTAGAAAAATTTGAAATGTGTATTATTTCCTATAGAATCTTAATAATCTAGAAGGAATCGGCGCATGAGTACCGAAAACTATTCCACCTCAATTTTTGTATACGATCCTCTTTGAATTGCCCTACTGATGATATAAACGCATTTTGCCATGGTGCCACCTGGTGCCATATTGTTTAAACCGAAATTGTTTAAACAATTGCAAGGAATTATTATTTTTTAACCGGACAAAATTTTTTCATATTCTTTATTGAAATACAAATTAAAAAGGTCCTATGACTTTTTACGATAAAGTTAATATTTTTCGGATTTTTAAAAATTCGAAAAATCTCAAATTTGGGTACTTTTGACCCATGAAAAATATATATTAAAAAAAATAAAACATATAAAATATTTTTTTAAATTCTTTATACAATAGTTGATTGATTGACTGATGACATAAATACACAAGTTGAGGTTTTGTCCGCCTCGACACTGCAGCCTACAGGGCTTGTTGTATCTCTTGTGTATTTGTTTCAGTTAAAAAGGTTTGACACCTTAGACAGGTGTAGTAGCCCTTTTACTGTTCTTTTCTGGTCTCCAGCCTCCTGGTGGTTAGTGTCCACCATGAGGTTTTGATTTGTTTTCCAGTATGTAAGTGCAGGGCACTCATATATGATGTGAGAGGCTGTCTCTTCCTCTTCGTCACATAGTCTGCAAATGGGTTCTTCTCTATAGATGCCCATAGGCTGTGCCCATAGTGTGCATATGTTTTCTTAGGGTGTAGTGTCCGGTTATTAATCCTGTCACTATTCTAATCTGATTCCAATTTAGTTTTAGTAATTCACTTGCCAATGCTTTCGATGGTGAGTCCAACATTGATTTACTGTGATATTGCCTTGGAATTTGGTTCAGTATGACTGATGTTGTGTTTGAATCCACCGAGTCATGTAGCCACGAACCGAGGCTTTTGGTATTCAAAACAGGTTCAGGACCCACAACATGCTGCGCCTCGCCCAGGAGTCTGTTTTCTTGCCCTGTATTCCCGTGTCCTGGCAAAAGTGTAACTTTGTTGTGTTAGCCAGGTTTAGAGGCATGCAGACAGTTCCAAACCAACCTTGAGTTGACTTGTTGGATGCAAAGCTTTATGCCGCTTGCATGAGAAGACAGTTTATACAATAGTTAATAATTTTCCTAGTTGAGATTTAAAAAAATATATATTGTTTATACAGCTTTTTTGATTGTTTATTAAGCGCGCTCACAAGTATGCGTCCTTTACCTTTAAGTACCGCCGTCGCTCTGACTCATACGCTGCATCGGCCCCTCTGTGTTCTGAATCATTATAATTTATCCTTTATCTTAAAAACTAGTAACTATTAAATTGTTAAAGAGAGCAACGTTATTAATAATTAAATTATCTACAATTTGTTTTTATAAGTTTTTTTCCTAAAATCAATTTTACAAAAGTTATTGGAGCTTTATCTTACTTGTAAGCGCGCGTAATAAACAATCAAAAAACCTCAAAAGTTATTGGAGCTTTATTTTACTTGTAAGCGCGCGTAATAAACAATCAAAAGACCGGTATCAGCAATAATTTTTTCAAATCTCAATTAGGGATATTATTAACTATTTTTTAATATATATTTTTTATGGGTCAAAAGTACCCAAATTTGAGATTTTTCGAACTTTTAAAAATTCATATATGCAAAAATATTAATTTTATCGTAAAAGGTCATAGGACCATTTTTATTTGTATTTCAATAAAGAATATGAAAAAAAAATTGTCCGGTTAAAAAATAACAATTCCTTGCAATTGTTTAAGCAATTTCGGTTTAAACAATATGGCACCATGTGGCGCCATGGCAACATGCATTTATATCATCAGTAGGGCAATTTTAAGAGGATCGTATAAAAAAAATTAAGGTAGAATAGTTTTCGGTACTCATGCGCAGATTCCTCCTAGCCTAAAAAGAATACTTACGAAAATGATTGGAGTTGAAACAAAAAAAATACGACCTAATTAAACATTTCTTTAATTGGGCACCTTATTTATTGGTTCGTTTTCATCTTATCTGATACATTTTAATAAGGATTTGGTATTCATTTTTAGTAACAACAGAAATAATTTAATTTAAATGTGAAATATGCAATTAAAATTAAAAAATAGAAAAAAGCAACAATAAATACCTGAAACGCCAAAAAACAAATGGTTAGTATTCTGCCAAAATCAGCGTTCAGATTTGATTAAAATAAAATATTCCTTAGAAGGAAGAATCATTAAATTGCTTTACAAAAGTCGTGAGAATGTGAGGAAGACCTGTCAAAGATATTTTGCCAAATACAACAGAAGTATATGTATTATTTTCCTTGAAGGTGTTAAACAATGTTTTGGCTTTAATGACACCACAATCTTGAAGTTTCAGTATATTTATTTGTTAAGTGGTACACAACATGTCGGTTAATACGTTTTTAGTGTTATGCTTATAACTGTTTCAAAATTAAATTAATAACCTCCTGGATGAACTACCACTGGCAAAATATGAAAATTATATCATTAGTCTTAAAAAATTAAAAAGTGGCTTCCTGGCTTGCTTTGAAAATACTGCTGGCTATATTTAACATTAAAATTATTAGAATTGCTTTATTCAAAATGTTGATATTAAATATGTTTTACTTTTACCAGTATAAATTAAAAATAGTAATTAATGCTAGACATTGACCAAACATTGACTTTTTGTTTTTTATTTTCTAATTCAAATCGCAAATTTCTTATTACATTAACTCTGTTGTTACTAAAAATTAATTCGAAATCCTTTTTATTGGAACGTATCGAAAAAAAAATAGTGTTTTTAAAAACAAATCGATAAATTGGAAGAAAAGGTAGAACATGTTGTTCATAAGAACACTTAGGAAATAAATTAAATTGAAACAAAAAAATACGGCATAAAAGCATAGCGTATTTTTTTGTTTCCATTTAATTAATTTCCTAAGTGTTCTTAAGAACAACATGTTTGACCTTTTCTGAAAAGAAGTGGTCTAGACCACAAATCATTGCACTTAATTAAAAGACATCTGTTTTTAATTTACTGTAATTAACTCGCGTGGTTATATTAAAAAGTAGGTTATTGTTCAATGTGTTTTTGTACCTATATGCATTCAATGAAAATTATTATTCCATTATACAAAGTCAGATAATACACGCGTATTTGCATCATACCTGATACATTAGATATAAAAAATGCATTACTTAAAGTAGTTCACTTGAGACAGTCGTACACAAAATTATTAACATTGACAACTCGTCCATCTCTCTCTAACAAAAATGGATTGTTGAACGAGCCGGGACTAGTACCAGGACGGATCATTATATTTTTTCCTATTCTAATTTAATTCGTGATGCAGTATTTTGAATGGACCCCAAATTTGCTGTACCAAAAGTTAAAGGTTCTCAATGCTTGAAAATATTATTTTGTAAGAGACTGTACACACGGCACATGAGATCTGTTCGTTATTCATTTATATTTTAGATTATTTTACACTTTTTGGACCCACCCTGTCCTAAAATAAGCCTTCCAAAAGGGCGATTACGTAAAAAAGAATAAAATAGTGTATACTATTTCTTAAGTACAAGCAGACCTAGTAAAGTTTTAAAAATCAATACAAAACGGTCAAAAAATTTAAGGTTTTTTTAAAAAAATTTAAGTACCTTAATTTATATTGCATTAGTTTTTAAAAAATATCGTAACAACCGTTTTCGAAATATTCGGAAATGAATACAAGGCTTTTATCCTTGACAGATATCGACAATGTTAATTATGCACAATTTGGTTGTTAATATCTCGCCTTACAGAGGATATAAAATTTCGTTCTTTTTTTTTTCAATTAGATAAAAGACTTATCAAACCTATATTTCAATTTTATTTAATTCTTAAAAAAAGGAGTTTCACGAGTAAACTACCTAGGTATTAAAATTTGTAAACTACAAGCTTAAATAATGTTCTTTAAAATTTGATATTAGTTAATTGGCTGACAAGGGCGGATCCAGGAAACAGAAAAGATAATACAATTTTAACGTCTATGTGTGCTCATGAACTAGTGATGGGCTGAGTCGAGTAGTTTATATATTCAAGTATTTTAGTATTCGTTCAAAAAGTATTCAAATAAGTACTCGAGTTCAGGGAGTCGCATTGGTACTCGAATACTAATTCAAAGTATTTAAATACTTGATTGAACCCGAGACAAATACTGTTTGGAAATGAGCGTAGACGACCTTTTTTCTGGTCTGTACTTTTGTTTTTTGCTTTACCCATACTTGCTTTACAATTGAAGAAAAAAATAGTGGTATAATAGTACTGTCATGTAGATTAAAAAAATAAAAATTGACATTATACAGAGAGTATTAAAAATGTTTCAATATTTTTTAAAATTAATCAGCCTTGACCATATTTTTTAAGGCAACCCACTTGCGATGCTTTTGTTTACATAATATATCTGATAAAACTCAGTTTTCATCCGGATGGTAGATAGGTGTAGGTCGTCTTTAATTTGGATCTTAGACTAAATCATTTACACATTCCAGCCTTTAGAATATTCCGATGATTCGAGCCATAACTACCCCTTGTGTGTTTTAAATAAAGCAAAAGGCAATTTATTACCAAGGGACTTAAGGACTTAAGGGTATTGAGAGAAAGACCTATGCAGGCAGCAGGTTGTACAGGGTGTCCCATTTTCGATGGTTTTGCGGGGTATCCGCTTATTAGCAGAAATAGAAGTGTGCGGTTTTTGCATCACTGTGCTACTTCTTCATAAAATGAAAGAATCCTTTAACAAATTTGTCATAGCCATCTAATTTTTTTAGATACCGGGGTTTTTTTGAAAACTTTGCATTTTCGGGCACTCACTCCTTGGCGTACTTAAGATTTTTTCTTGAGAGAACAGTTTTTGGGATAACAACTAAACTTACTTTTTTAAATGGGACACCCTATATATTTTTGGTCGACCTAATTTGGCTTTTTACAAGCTTCCCAAAAATATATATTTGTTGATATTTATTTTTTTAAGTAACCTAGTCAGAATTGACAACTTGTTACTTTTGACGTCTATTGTTAGTTTTCCTTTTAAAATATTTCATTACGTCTTTTAAAATATGGCAGCAAATTTAAGTTATCAAAGTTACGAAAAATATGTCATGCTTGTGTGTTCTATTCAGTGTAACGAGAATGCAAATGAGGTTTCATAAATGTTAAAAATAGGTAAGTTTATGGCACTTTATACGAAAGGCATTTTTTATTTGGCTGAATTTATTTTAGGTACCCAGAGAGAAGTCAACCGGATAAGAGAACTTTTCGTAGATTAAAAGTAAATTTGGTAGAATATGGTAGTTTTTTGAAACTTCGTCTCAAGATATATTATAAAGAAAATCGGGAAGTCGATGAAATAAATGTTTTAGCTTCCGTTTAAACAAATGTCACAACTTCATGCAGGAAAGTGGAAAATGAAGTGGGGGTAACAAAGTCAAAAACGCAACGAAGCGCACAAGTTTAAGCTCTATAAATTTAATCTGGTTCATCATTTGCATCCTAGCGATGCAGAGCGTCGTGCAGAATTTTGTAATTGGTATATACAAAGATCAAACGTGGATGTGAATTTTTATCGGAAAATCATATGGTCAGACGAAGTTTATATTACTAGTGCTGGGATTTTAAATAGGCATAATACCAGGTATTGGTCAGAGCAAAACCAACATCTTATTTTTCCGCGAGAACGGCAAGGCAGGTTTGAAATTAGTATTTCTTGTTTTATACTAGGTGCAAAAATTAGATACCACATATATGAAGGAAACCTAAATTCAGATCGATACTTGGAAATTCTGGAAAATATACTTCCCGAGTTGCTGGATAATGTGTCGTTAGCATATTTAAATAGCATATATTTTCAGCAAGATGGCGCTCCCACCCACAACTCAATTGTTGTAAGGATGGATTGCTACCGATGGGGCCGTAAGGTGGCCGCCCAGGTCGCCAGATTTATCAGTTTTGGACTTCTTCTTTTGGGGATACCTTGAAAACAAAATTTATAATTGTCGCTATGATACGATGGAAGACCTGAGGAGGGCGACTTAGAGAGAATAAAGAAATGTGATGGCAAGATCATTTATACTTTTAAATGCACTAAAAAAATCTTGAAAAATGTGTAAGTACTGCCTTAGACAAATGGTCAACAATTTAAACAGTATTTGTAATATTTATTTGTTGTTTAGTATGTATGTTTTTTATTATTGTTATTTTACTTAGGTTCAAATCGATATTTTTAAATTTAGTCCAGAATAAAATATTTAAATAAATTTCTTGTTTCTTAAAATCGGATTATGTCGTTAATTTAATAAAGTAAATACTCATATAAATATTTTGGCAATTTAAGCAATTATTAAAAATACTTATTATGAATCAGCTAAGGTTTTATAAGGATTCTTTTTTATTATTAACGGCTAGCCATAGCCTACTAAAAAAAACTATATATTTTTTTAAAAAATTAGTTTTTTGGCCTATAATTAAAAATAAATATTAACAATTATATATTTTGGCAAGCTTGTAAAAAGCTCAGTAAAAGGTCAGTGCAAGTTAACTCGCAAGTTGAGAATTACAATTTTTTAAAGAATATTTCTGAGATGCAAACCAGTACAAAGAACTTCGTAGTATTAAGAAAGAAAAAACAATAACCGATCACTAATCCTAAAAAATTTTCGGTAATATATACATTTTTTGTTTTCAACGATTTTTTTTTATTAAATAATTAAGAGTTATTAAATAGGCATTTAAATAAATACGTATTTACACAAACTCAAATTTTACTGAGTTGGCAAACTTTAACCTGCAACAATAAATGCCAAGCTCTAAAATAATCGACAGTATTACCTTTCTCAATAAAAATTGTGAACTTTTTTAACGGTGCAATAAAAATATTTAAGTTAAAACCCCTAAAGGAAGTATTAACACGTGTACTTATATTCATCATTTACTAAAACACCCTTAAATTGTGTACTTACATTACTAAATACTACATATTTTTTATACCAACACTTCGAACAATTCCGAAAAAACACTATTATTATGCATTTTATAAAAGCCCTATCATATTAACGAGCAACACAACAAAAACGGATACACTTAAAAGCATGATATATCATCAATTAAAAATTAAAATAAACTAAACTTGTAACAAATAATTTACCTTATCAAAAGTTTAAAAATCATAAGGTCATGGCCTACTAAAGGTATAATGTATGAAGTAATAGATAATATTGTTAATGAGTTCACCAAAATAAAATATCTATTTTGAAATAATAATTGTTGTAAAGTACAACTGGTGACTTTTTTTTAGCTTTCTTCTCCGCAAAATTGTATCTGTCGCTAGTACGACTTAAATTGGACTAGTATCAAACTAGGCAACTTTTTACCGAGTTGGGTATATTCACGTTTTTTGGAAAACCTATCAAATGATAGCATATATGCATATAAAATGTATAGTAACCTCAAAAAAAAAATAAAAAAACATATTTCCAGCAAAAACTGCCCTTAAATATTTAAACGCCAAGAATTGGCGCCAAAACAAGCTTTCCGAAGGTCGCTGCTGTCTGACGTCACAGCGCATATAAACAGTAAAGCGTTATTCGTTTCTGATACATTGTCACCTTTTAAGCGAGGTTTAATTTTATTACGGCATTATTTACATGGCTACAGTCGAAAAAGTTTAAGTTGCTGTTAATATCAAGAAACATTCATAGCCGGTTGAATAGGTTATAAGTACGAATCACAAAATAATTAAATGGTGTTTTGTGCACCTTTGCACGAGCACATCTGTAAGTACACCAAACAAATTTTTTGTATGTGTGCCTCGGGGGATTATGATTGTAAGAAACAATGATTTACAGCAGCAAGATGTGATATGCCAAAATCAAAAAGTATATTTTCTGTTGTGAAGACCACTTTAATTTAAGTTAGAAATAAGGTTATAATTAACTAATACATAAATACCTACATGAATATATTTTTTCTAATTTGATTTAAACATCAAGTATTGTAAAAATATGTTTTATATTATTTAACATAAAATAAATACTTACAATGCTGCTTTTGCATCTCTGATTTCTGCTAAATTAAAACGTTCTGTTATTTTAATGTAATCCATCTCCATAAACATATTCACAAAGGGTAAATTGTTTGTAAAAGCCAAGACAAATCCTTTGCTTAGCCATTATGAATAAAAAACAGTTTATTTAGCCACGCAAAATAAAACAAAATACTAGTTATGTCGAGATTTACCGCAGCACAACTAGAAATCAAACAAAATCGATACGTAAAAAAATTGTATTTATATGCGATGTGACGTCACGAGTCGTTTTGCAGTCACTTTAAACTTCTCCGTTTTACCTATCTTTTCATAACTAAATTATTCGGTACTGGCTTTTTTATACGGACTTGTGAGATTATAAAATGGAACTGGGGACTCGTCCCTAGGAATTTATGTGTATTTTGCTTTGTTTAAAATATATGGATAATACCCAATTGCTGCAATTTGCACATGCACTACTTCACTTCCTCAGATTCGAATATTTAAAACTGTTGCAATTTTTATTTTGTTTTACGACAGACCCGGTTCTGTACACGAAGTAAATTGCAGCAATTTATATGCACGCATGCAATTCGTAAACAGTTTGTGTGTGTTTATTCGATAACTGACTCAATTTTGATAATTTTTAAAAAATAATAAACTACCAACATTAAAAAAATACATAACTCCACAGTTCCTTTCTTTTTAATTTCGTTAATCTTGTGGGCAGAGCTGTCGGTAATTAAATTAAAATAATTGAAAAATCGTATTTCATTACTTCTCAGTAACTGGATTACTTCAATTTAATTACTTTCCGGGACAGGTATTTGGATTATCAATTAATAGGATATTGTAATCGTAATTGGTAAATGATTTTCACAAATCTCAAGTAATTCAATTACTTATAAAGTAATTAAATTACCTAGAAATTAATTCAATTACCATATAAATAATTAAATTACTACGAAAAATTTAATTATGTGCCTTTCTTTATGGAAAAACGGCCGGAATTTTGGCCAGCCAGAAAGAACATCTTGAAGCACGGCGTATTTTCGATTAATGCTTACCGCCACCGTTTTTATACTTTTTTTTGTGAAAAAATCTGTTGATGTTTGGGGTAGGATAAACAAAAAAAATATTATTTTAGAGTCGTTTGCCAAGAAAGCAGTTTGAATGGTGTGACGTGCGCGTATGATGCATATTAGTATAAATATTTTATTTGTTTAATGTATCGTGTTTAATATATGTGGTAATTTAAATAGAGTAATTGCTAAAATATTTAATTACTTGTAGTTTTAATTAATAATTGAATTACTTTTAACAAACATGCTAGTAATTATTGGTAATCGTAATTTACTACTAAGTAAGTGAATTACTTTTTAAAAGTAATTGCGACAGCTCTGCTTGTGGGGTCGTTGGCCCAACGAATTACCTGTCGGTCATTTATTAGCGTCGTTTTTTTAACTTGTCATTTTAACATGGGGTATATTGGTTATTACTAGTTTTTATTAAATTTCAGATTCTTTTCGACTTTTTATTAATAAACGACTTTATACTTGTCATATAAGTTTTATAATAAAAGTTTTAAGGCCACCAGCTGTAAATGTAAAAGTACTTTACAACTTTGCACTTAACAATAATATTTAACTATTTTTTTATGTTCCCATAGCATGCGGTATTAAGGCACCTAGCATATATTTACTTACTTCTTGTTTAATATAATTATATTCTGATCCTTTATACACCGTACTATCTTTAACTCTGATATAAAATCTTATTTTAATTATAGATCCTATTTTTTGCCATTCTGCATCAAAAGCCCGGGTCGAGGAAACAAAAAACCTTAAGTGACACCAGAGCTGTCGCAATTACTTTTAATAAGTAATTCAACTACAATTACCAATTAAACTTCTAAGTATTAGTAAATTACGACTACCAACTACTAGCATGTTTGTTAAAAGTAATTCAATTATCAATTGAAACTAAAAGTAATTGAATATTTTAGCAATTACTTTATTTAAATTACCACATATATTAAGCACGATACACTAAACAAATAAAATATTTATACTAATATGCATCACACGCCCATGTCACACTATTGAAACTGCTTTCTCGGCAAATTTAACATTAAATGACTCTATAGTAACAATTTCTTTTAATCCTATCCAAACATCAACAGATTTTTTCACAAAAAAAAATAAAAACGGTGGCGGTAAGCATCAATCGAAAATACTAAATCGGCGCGGAAGCGGCGTTCGCTGGATTCAAAGCGGCCCGCTGTGTTTTAAGATGCTCTTTCTGGCTGGCCAAAATTCCGGTAGTGGTTTTATAAAGAAAGATAATTGAATTTTTCGTAGTAATTCAATTTTTATTAGGTAATTGAATTAATTTCCATGTAATTAAATTACTTTATAAGTAATCGAATTACTTTCCAAGTAGTTGAATTACTTGGGATTCGTGAAAATAAATTACCAATTACGATTACATTATCCTATTAATTGATTATCCAAATACAATTACCTTTTTCGAAAAGTAATTGAATTAAAGAAATCCGATTATTAAGAAGTAATTTCACACGATTTTTCAATTATTTTAATTTAATTACCGACAGCTTTGAGTGACAGGGAAGGTTCTCGGCGAGAAAAGGGCTTCTGTCGTCTCATCTTTAGACTTTGAGCAGAAAAAAATCAGGCGCCTGCCTCGACAAGAATCGCTCGGCGGCATTACTAGTAATTTTGTAGTGTTAAAAATAAAGCCAATTTAAAAGTTGGTCAAAATAATGTAGTACCAAAAAGAATTGCCATTGCTCATGCAATTTTTTAAAAATTTTAAGATGACTAAAAACAAAAAATAAACAAGAAGTTAAAGTAACCTAAGTTTGTATTTATGGTTATATTTTTAGATTATTATCCTATTTTTGTTTGCTTTTGTGTAACAAATATTTTTTGGTCAAGTTTTTTAGGCTCATGTTAATAAATATTTAGTAAAAAATATAATTTAAATTAATGGGATAATAAATTTTACTTTATTTCTTTGTGCTCACATCATTCTAAATTTAATTTGGTTGCAGTAATTGCTCCTAGGGCAGTATCACACTAAACAAATGTCCTTCAAATTTCTGTAATTATATTTGTGCAGCTGTTTTTATTTTATGCAATAGGCCTGCCTAAGTCAGCACAGTTATTACAATTTTTATTCGTATTTCTACAACTTAAAGCATCATTTTGCTTTCCTCCAAGAATATCCTAAATATAAAATTGGTAAATTTGTTGCAAAAGTTCTTTAAGCTGTAGGATATAAAACCAGAGGTAATAAAATTTATGTTGCGCAATTATTATTGCCCAGTGTGATACTAGCTTTAGTAATTTTTTAAAAAGAGCTATAACTAGAGTTGCTTACATTATTAACACACATGGATTTAAAAAAATATTTTTTTAGTATTTGCAAGATGTTGCTCCACATTTAGCATTATGGTGCAATATTTTTTAATTACTTAAATACCAAATATTTTAACTAATTACAGCCCTTATCAGGGCCTGCTCTATGTACAACCCTTCCCTGATACTCTTTGGTTGGAATCTTAATTATTTTATACATGTAGGTAGGCACTTAAATTTAAAACTAGACACTTACTGAAATTGATTAAACTTCTTGACCAATTTTTTTTTAGAGTTGTTTAAGTGTTTTATTAATGTATCTAAAAAAACTTTTAAACTTTCAAGTACAAGCAATGATCCATGCGTCGAAGGACCAAAAATATAAAATTCTTAATGACAATGCATTACTCTGCATTAGGAGTATTAATAATTTTTATTCGAAATTGTTTAAACTGTATATAGTTTAAAGGTTGAAAAAAGTAAGGTCACTAAAAATCATGTTCAATATAAATTATTAAAAATAAATACATACCAAATACTCTATAGCAGGCGGCACGTCACATAAACCGGCAATTAAAAAAGATATTGTTGCCATAGTTTCTTCTTTATTAAGTAAAAACTATGATGTATTTTAAAACCCCGGCCCCAATCCCCTTTTTCGTGAAAAAAACTTTTATTGATCTTTTATTTTGACGTTTAAGACGTCAGCCTGATAGAAAAGGCATGTGGGATGTAGTGTAGAATTCTGCATTTCAGCATACACGAGAAAGTTGTAGTGGCAAGTAATTTTATATATGCCTAATAGATGTCGCCCACAAGAAACATTTTCTATTTCGAAATTCTATACTTGTATTTTTAAAAGGTACGCGGGAAAAATCTTCATTTTTTAGAAGGTGTTAGATGCTATATTATGCAAGTGATTTCAGTGAAAATGTTCGTACAGAAAAAATTTGCAAAATGCGCTTAAATAATTTTTTTTAACTGTAAAAAATATTAAATAAATATAAATTGCCTCTAAAGCACAATCATGTTTGCTGTTGCGAAAAATATCTGTCAATACTCATCCTTTAGTTATGAGCGGCCCCGCCCGTGCTTGGATAGCGATGACGGATCGGGGGATAAGTACTGAGTACCTTCCGAAAATGACCTTAACTGCCATAAACACATTAAAGCCACACCGACAGCAACTTCAAAAAAGCTCGAATTTCTCTTTTGAGCCAAAAAGTATTTCTTTTCTTTAAATACTCTGTATATATTTCAAATCATACTCTCTTAAAATATTGATATCATCCAAAAAGAGCTGTTATTAATGATACCACTCTCGCCCACCGACGAGCTAAGGGAGACCAGTCAGTCTCTCTTTTATAAGTATTTTCACCGTTTTTGCTCCGAGGAATTAGTTAGTAAATTTCTTCTTTAGCGGCTCCCAACGGAGTAACACACAGTACCACTCATATTCATTTGCCCTACAATGCATCTGAAGAGGCACCAAGTCTTTTTTTCTACATCCCACATCAAGATACGGTAAAACTTCCATATCTCCCCGCCCCGTGTTAATAAACCATCTTACTTTACTTAAGGCACCCATAAAAAAATAAGAACTAAAAAAATATATATGTTTTAACACCCTTTATTTTAAAAAGGACTGACATTTTTGTCTTAAAATTGGTCGACGACCACTTACTTCATATAGGTGATGATCAAAGACAAATAAAAATACAGTCGCTTTTATTTGTATTAAAACTGTTTGATATCAATACAAACCAGTCAGTACAGTATAAATGTTTTCCCGGTATGTTTACTTGCCAACTTTGGTTTAATACTGGCAACTGCTCAGTGATCATACTTTTACATCTTGCACTGTAAATTTTTGGATATTGAATTCGTAGACATTCATTGCACAGTAAATTAGGCTGTGAAAAATACTTTCCAAGAAATTACCGAATGTAAATCATGCTTTTTAAAATTTTGAGCATAACAAAGGTAAATTATCTTTTTTATTCACTAAAATTTAACCTGTGGTCAAGGACAAATATGCCTTTCTGGATCATTACTATCTACTTTTCAGCAATGTGTCAAAAAAAGTTTTCATATTCTTTTAAAACGACCTCCAAAGCTCTAGAAGCCATCTTGTACTGTAGAATAACGATTGAAGAAATATTCCGTAATATACTTTTTCACAAAAAAAAAGTAAACTCGCATGGTCATATTTTAAAAACATGCAATAAAAATAGGGGTTTTACTATTTATCCATTTTAAAGACGAACTCTTATTTTTAAATTATTACTAACAGTCCAATTTTACTGGACTAAGGATTATAGGAATAACTTTCACTACATGGTTATATTTGACGTTACACCGTGAAATGGTTGTACTTGATGTCAGTTGTAGCATATGTACTCCTTGGTTAACCCCTTCTTTTATATCTATCTCTTTTGCCCTTATTATCATAATAGCCGAGCTGTGGTGTCGGTGGTTGATAGAATGATCTATGAATAGAACATCGAATCGGTATATTGGTGGTCCTTCGAACTTAAAAAATCACTTTAAAAGACCAAATAGAAAGTTATGTATTAACTTCTAAAGCGGATAAATAAAAAACGCCAATTATTTTACAATTTTTCGTTTGTTAGTCTTATTTATATATGAAATAATATTTGCTTAGTTTAAAAGAAAAACAAAAGTATGCCCGAAATAAAACTCAACAGCAAAGGCGGCGCTATATAACAGCTTTTTAAATAAAACCAGTGATTTATTTAAACCCATACAGTATATTGGCACATTCAATAGTACAATCACAATACATTTAATCTGACCAGAGATTTTTCTACAAACTAAAAGCGCAAAACAATAAAAAAATAACTTACTCTAACAAAAAGCTGCCTAATAAAAATTTACATAAAAAGCATGGGCAATTATACAGGTAAATAAGGGCTTTAGCTACAAATACTCAAGATTGGCAACATTGAACGAATAGTTTAAACTATGTAGCGAATGTTGGGAAAGGGTCACCTTTTTACCGTTTTTATGTTTTATTTTAATGTATTTTTTACAATGTAAATTTTTAGTTTAAGAATGCTTTGTCTATGAATTATGTTGTTATTTAAGACAATAAAGCCATTTTAAAGTTTGAAGTTTTAAAATTTCGCCAAAATCAATTCTTATTTCTGAATAATCAGAAAAAAAGTTTTCAATCGGGTATTCCAATTATTCAAAAGATTCGAATCATTCAAATAGTTAATACTATTCGAATAATTCCAAATATTCGAATTATTTGAATAGTTCAAACCATTTGAATTATTTGAATATACGATTTGAAATTCGAATCGAATAATTAGTATTCGATTCGCCTCAAATATTTCAAAAATTCGAATATTCGCAAACCCCTATATAATATCTTAAAGTGTGTGAGTAGAAAAATGTTGCCACATTGTTAAAATGTTCTTAAGTTTCTATACTTTAAATATTTCAGAGTACTTATATAAAAAAATCCAGTTTAATACCTAAGTAACATTTAGGAAAAGTTTTTGGTAAGTTACAAAAATCCAATTCATTAAACCATAATAAAATATTTATCGTCACCTTTTGATGAAAAATAAATTTTTATGGAAATTTTCCCTAACAATCTTACCCTTGGGTATAATTGTTACTTGGGTTGATTTATTAAAACTCCTTACATCCTGTATAAGCAAATGTAATATAACCTTTAAAAAAGTATATAAATTCAAAAATATACTGTAATAATAGTAAGTGGGCATAATATAAAATATTCTCACTAAAATATATGATTAAACATAATATAGTTTTATTGATAAATCACATTTTAAAAGCGTTATATCATAGACCTAATTGTTATACTGTCAATAGAAGCGTATTCAAGACGCTGAAAAAAATACAGTTCTGTGCGTATTTTTTTAATAAATAAATGCATAAATCTGGAATGTTCTCCTATCAAAAAATGTTGAATAGGCTGTCTGTCAATACTGAAACTTTCTTAACCTATACCACTTACGGTAATATATTCATTTTATAAAATATGTATTATTTATATAACTATACTTATTAACCTATCTATTAATTAAAATTTCACTTAATTCATTCAAAACTATGTTTTTAAACATTTACAGAGCAGGGTTCAAAAAACACTCAATATGGAACATATATAATATTAAGAAAATATCTAAAAAACGAATTATTCCTTGTGGTAGATTTTATTTTTTGCCATATTTTAAAAGTATATTTATGTATACAAGGAGACCTAAAATTATAATACAAATAAAAAAAAGTTTATATGAACAAGGTTTCCAATGCAATGCTTAAAGATTAATTAATTGTATACATTATTATTATTTAAGATTCTTCTAGATATGCAACTCACTAAAGCCTGCGTTTTAGATGAAGGTGTGTGAAATACCCATGCAGGTATTTTAATCAGCTATTTAACCTATAAATAATTAAATTTTAAACCAGGTATCACAAAAAGTATGCAACCAAAACACCGTAATTCTACCCAGTAACTAGGATACTGGAAACGGAGTTGAGCAATGCTTTAGAAAATGCTCGTTACATAAATTGCAATTGATCGCTGGGAATCACAAAATACTTAATAAAAACAGATAAGCGTTGAAGAGACTGCTGAAATACATACGTCACAAAATGATGCTTACGTGGACGTGACGTAATTCGCTCAATATTAGTAATTTTTGAAAGATTTCATCACGTTTGTCGGCAATGATGTTTTTCTGACAAAACAACTCATTCAGCTGTTCAAGATTTAATTATCATATCAAATATTTGGGCTGTCAAAATGTTGATGTCATAGAAAATCAGAGAAAAGGTTTACTGATGCCACTTTTTAAGGTCGATCATTATACCATTAAACAACCTTATTTTATTGCATAATATACAAAAAAAAAATTAAAATCAATAGGTACATTTACAAGAAATACCAATATTTCTTAAAATATATGTCGCAAATAAACCAATTTCGGGTATAACGAAGCTGTCTTAAATCAACCTATTTTAATATTCAGAGTCTGACAAAAACTTTTGTACACATATTATGCGGACACCCTGTATAACAAAAATATTTTCGTAGTTGTCTGCACATTGGTTTTTTGTTAAGAGTCATACTAAAGCAGAAAAATCTTTATAACGTTTTTATACCACACAAGGTGCTCCAGATTAAAGTTCGGTTGTCATATGACTTGTTAGCGCCTGCACTCTCTTGGCGTTGCAGCTTTTACACAGAACGTGTCCGTCAAGTGGATAGCATCCTCTACCTTCTGCTTCTGAAGATAATACTAGGCCACAATCCTAAAAATAAATTAAACTTTTTACCATAACTCTACTTCTCATATTCATCGAGATTCGATTAAAACCAAATTTAAGTATGAATTTGATGGTATAGTCTGTCTCAAAGTATACCGTGTTAGCTCTTGCCTTCATTTATGGATTATACCTGCCGACAGCAATAAAACTGCGGATCGGTAGGTATTAAAGGACAGAACATTAGGGATGGAATTTAATAATATAAAGATTTATAATTTATTGTTTATTTAGGTAAGTATAATCTTAAAATTACATTAAGAAATTAAATATATGCAAAGTTTTAATACATTTATAACTGCATTATCTATACATAATTTCATGTTTAATCTAAATATCTAAATCTAATTCTGTTTCACTATCAGAGTCATCATTGAGATTAATTACAATATGATTTATGTTGTTTTGGATAGAAATGTAAGAGTCCTCAATTTTTATAATGTGCTGTAATGAATTTTTCCAGCTCTCAACTGGTATGTCAGTAATTAATTTTTTAAACATTATAACACTGCGTTTTAAAGTAGGGGTAACATTTTCTGCCTTTGGTGAATAGAATCTATATTATATATATATATATATATATATATATATATATATATATATATATATATATATATATATATATATATATATAAATATATATATATATATATATATATATATATATTTTTATATATATATAAAATTTTAAATATATATATAAAAAATATATTTTAATTTTTTAAAATATAAAAATATATAATATATTTTTTTATTTTTATTTTATTTTACATATATATATATATATATATAATAGTAATATAATATATATATATATAATATAAATATATTATTATTATATATATATATATATATAATATATAATATTTATTTTATAATATATATATATTTTTTATAATATATATATAGATATATATATATATATATATTATATATTATTATTATATATATATATATATATATATATATATATATATTTTGTATATATATATATATATATATATATATATATATATATATATATATATATATATTTTGTATATATATATATATATATATAAAAAATATATTTTTTTTTATTAAATTATATATATATTATAAATATATATATAAAACCCTTTATATATATATATATATATATATATATATATATATATATATATTATTATATATATATATATATATATATATATATATATATATATATATATATATATATATATATATATATATATATATATATATATTTTTTAAAAAGAAAGGGAAATTTTTTTGAAAACCAGCCTTTTCATTAAAATAACTTTAAAAAATTAATTTTTTTTGGAAAAATTTTAAAAAGGGTTTTTATAATAGAATTTATTTTATTCTTTAATTAAAAAAATTTTATTTAAAAATTTTTTATTGTTAAAAAATTATTTTTGTCATTTTTTTTTAAAAATATCAACCCGAGGTTGCAAACCAGGTATTTTTTTTTTCAATAAATATATGTAAAACAGTGAATTTTTAAAATATAAATAAAAATTGCTCGGAATTTTAAAACAAAATAATTTTTAAAAAACAAAAGAAGTATACAGAGCTGCCAAAAAAATACAGAATATGTTTTTATAATGGGTTTAAAATTTGCAACCGCCCCTTTTAAGAAAACCAAGTTAAAATTGAAAATTCTCAAAAAACAAACCCCCCCCACTTTAAAGGTCCAGACCTAACGCAAGAACTTGTTGAGTTTCTTTAGGAAGCATAGAAGAGTGAACACTTTTTTTTTATTTATTTATTTTTTTAAAATGTATTGTTACAAAGGAAAAAATTTTTTTTTATACAATAAAAAAGACTCTGGGGCCTTGATTTAATTTTTTTTTTTTAGCAATTTAAATTTTTTTTTATTGCATCCTTTTTAACCTATAGGATGCATCAAAATTTTTAAAGGAAAATTTTTTTAAATTTTATCGTTTTTTTCGGATTTTTACAAAATGTAACCCCCGAGGCAAACAACCCGAACCCAAAAAAGGCCTGGTGTTTTTTGGTTGGCGTCGGAGTTGATTCTTATATAATTTAGTCCTAACAAAATTTAAATTTTTTTACGAAAATGCCAAAACAAATTTAGAAGAAAAAAGAGGAGTAGGAAAACAGAGGTACAGCATTTAAGAAGATTGGGGAAAGAAAAAACCCCCGGGGGGAATATGCACGTTCTAAAGAAAAGGAAGGGAAAAAAAAAAAAAACATGGGAAAAATAAAAAAAAAAAGAATTTTGATTTGTCAAGACGGGAAAAAAAAGCAAAAAGATCAATGGGGAACGGGGAAAAAAATAGAAAAAAATTTAAAAAATTAAAGTAGATGAAATGCGCTTTTTTAAAAAATAACACCCAAAGTCCCCTATAATATTTTTTTACCGGCCAAGTACTAGCAGGCAAGATTTGGGTAGAAGAAGAGTAGAGAGATCAAAAAAAAAATTTTAAACGATTTTATTACTTAAAGTCAGTTAACTTAAAAAAAAAAAATAAACTTTATAATATAAGTAAAAAAATTTTGATTGAGAACAACTTTTTAAAAAGAAACTAATCTCCCCCAAACCTTTTAAATTCAAAAATGGTTTTGGGAAAAAATTCCGTTCCGAATGAAGTGAAAAAAAAACTACTTTTTTTAAGGGGGAAAACAATGAAATATCAAAAAACCCCAAAGGGATTAAAAGAAACGAAAAAAAAAACTGTTAGAAAAATTTTTTTAAAGGAAGCCTCAAAAAAAGACATTTTTAAAAAAATTTGTTGAGCTACAAAGAACAAAGGGAAAAAAAAAAAAACCGCAAAAAAAAAAACTATTGAAATACATAGAAAGGGTAAGAGAATTTTTTTGGGGAACGCGATGAAAAAAATGAATGTGTCCTGGAAAAAAAAAATGATCACTAGACGGGGGTAGTATATAGAATTTAATGAACATGTTTTTTTAAAAAAATGTTAAAAATGAATATGGATACTTAATACAGAAATAATGGTAGTATCCGGGGAAAAAAAAAAAAATGTAAAAAAGTTTTAAAAAGGAAAAAAAATTAACCAATAAAGAAATGGTTGAAACATTTACATCTTCATTTGAAAGTTTTATGCAACACATATCTAACAGAAATCATCAAAAACCCAAATTTAAGAAATGAAAAAAAAATTTTCTTTAAACTATTAACATGGACTTTTTTTAAAAAATTTTGTTTGCAAATATTGGGGAAAAAAAAGAAATAAGACAATGCATTTTGAGGGTCCAAAAACAAGCTGGCTGCACACACAAGGAGGGGTATTACATTGCTCAAGGAAAAGTAACTCATCAATCTTTTGGGGGATATCCCTTAGCAATGTTGTTTTTCCTTTTAAACCAATTTTTAAAAATTGGGTTTTTTGTACCCAAAAAAAACAAAAAATTAATTTTGTGAGGACGGGGCCTCGACACAGTACCGAAATTTTAAATTGTTTTTTTTTTCAGTGTCGAATGACCAAAAATGTTGCCAAAGACTGTTATAAAAACTGACATGGGGAATTTTCGAAAAATAAAAAAAGGAGCACCAAAAAATTGGCGGGGGGCCAAAGCGAAATAATTCCTTTGGGGGCTTTAGGAAAATATTCCCCAAAGGGTTTAAAAAATTAATTGAGGTACTAAAAAAGGGAATATCAAAAAAATTTTTTTCCCAAGTAAATTTCTGAAAATATTTTTTTACTTAAATGTAACTTTGCCAGAAAAAAATTTAACGCTTTAAAGGGAGCGCTAGGGGTCATCAGATAACGCTTTTCTAGAAGTAACCAAAGAAATGCATTTCAGAAGACTGTTGTAATATCTGTGAAGCAGATAGGTTGTTTTTAGATAGTTAAAGCTTTGACTGAAAGGGAAAAAAAAAAATTTTTTTTTGTTTCCATGTTATGTCAAATAGTATTATTAGGTTTAAGGGGCCCCGTTTTTTTAAAATAATTTTTTTTTTCTTTTTCCCGGGAATAAAAAAAAAAGAAAATGTTATAAAATGTTTTTGTTTCTTTTTAATTGTCAATTTAATTTTTTAAAAAAATATTTTTAATTATTTAAAAAAAATACATGTACTTACATCACATGTAAAACGAAAGGAAAAAATTTTTTAAAAAAAAAAAAATTTTTTGATATATACTTGTTGCAATAATCGTCAACTCCATAGAAAGTCAACAACCCGAGGACGCTATTTTTTTAAACCTTGAAAATTTTAAAAATTTAAAGAGAAGTTTCCCCCTTTTCCATATTCACGTAAATAAGTTTAAAAATAGTTTTTTAGAAAATTTTTGGTTTTTTAAGTTTTAAAAAAAAAAATACACATCTGAAATTGTCCCCAAAAGGGAATTTAACCCAAAATATATATATATATATATATATATATATCACTTATATATATATATATATATATATATATATATATATTATATATATATATATATTATTTTTCTTTGTTGCCCCCTATTTTTTTCAAGCTTAAAACTTTATTAAGAAAAAATTTTGAGTTAAATTAGAATTCATAAACCCGCTTTTTTTTCTTTTTTTTTTTTGTTCAGTTACAGGGTGAATATTTTTCGTGTGTATTTTTGAATATCTTTAAAAAAATGATTTTTTTGTTGATTGTCGATTCCCCATCATTTTTTCTTTAAAACCCATACTTAAAGATAAAGACATTATATCGATGTAACGCACCGTTCCGTTGGGGAAAATGAAAATTTAATAAGGCACATAAAATTATTAAAAATTTAATAAAGATTTTTAAAACAAAATTAAAACACGATAACAGCAATAAACTAGATAACAAATAAAAGAATAACAATTTTAAAAAAACAAGATAACAACAATAAAACAATGTAATAATATTAGGAATTTGTTCAATGGGCACCTTGAACTTCAATACATTTTCTGAAGTTCTCAAACATCTGCGCTGAAATTTAAATAGCATTTGAGGGTCATTTTAATGGAGCCCAATACCAGCGGGTCTAAAAGCTCGTTTCTGGTTTTACAGGCGTTTGATATCCCAAACTTTTAAGATGGCCCAGAAAGAAATCAAGGGATTAAGATCGGGAGAGAGGCCATGAAAAAGGGCCACGCGACCGATCCATCGGTTAGGGAAAACTATCGTTAAAAAAAATTTTGTACAGCTCTACCAAATGAGGAGGTAACATCATGCATTAGCCATATTGTTTGAAATTTAAAGGAAAATCTTCCAATAATGGGTTGATGTTTTGCAAGAAAGTTAGAATTTATCGGCATTTAAATCAAAAATGGGTCCAATTTAAAAAGGATTATCCAATCCATATTAATCAAAATCAACTTGATGCTTAGTTTGGAATAGCATGTGGATTTTCATCATTCAAATATGGGATATTATGAGCATTAAAAATACCATCACGGGGAAAGCCAGTTTGTCAATAAAAGAACTTTGTTTATGAACGTTGGGTTATTTCTTTTTTCTTCCAAAAAAAGTGAGGAAAAATCCACACGGGAATATAATCAGCTTCAGACATAAAGAACTTTCTGAATATGATAAGGTGAAGTAATTGTTTCCGAAAATGTCATTTAATTTTAGTTTTAGTAATGTTAGATGCCGACGATAATTTTTGGATACTGGTACTTTGATCTTCTTCTACCAACCGTAGTATCGTCTTCGCTAAGTTCTTTGTCTTGGTCGTCCGACCCACCGGGCTTTGGGTTTTTAAAGATCCTGAGAAAAAAAACATTTAAAGGAATAGTAGTAAAAGGTTTGTACTCTTTTAATAAAAAAATTTCCCGCAAAATTCTATCAACTCGTTCCAAAGTTCTCCCCATCCGGGAAACCCCTTTTATTTGGAAACCATAGCATAAAAGCGAACAGCTTGTGCAGCATTACCTTCGGCAAGCCCATACATTGATGCATATCTGCATATTCATCATTGCTAAAGTTATCCATAACGGTTATTTGATAATTAATTGAGTAATAATAATGTTATTAGTTAATTAATTGAGTATCCAATTAATTTACTAAAAGAACCCAAGAAAACGGTTGGCCGTCATTGACACATGCATTAAGCTTGTTACACACTATTCGGTGACGAAACAAGTCGGAACACATCAGCGAAACAACCCAATTAAATGGGGGGGGTTTTATAAAATCTAACTAAAAATCAAATTTTTTAAATAAACTTTTTTAAACTCAAAAAAACATATAGGTGGACAGAAGGACTTTTTATTTTCTGTTCAATGGCTGACTACTAATATTTTTTTGACCTCCTCTGTATGTCCTATCATTTATGAATGATTCCGGAACCCCCCATATATATAAAAAATATATATATATATATATATATATATATATATATATATATATATATATATATATATATATATATATATATATATATATATATATATATATATATATATATAACACAATAATGTAAGTTATCCCTGACGTCGAAATTAAATATTGGAGAAAAACGGTTATTACCAATTCATTTGGACGGATCTGTCATTTAGAACCAATTATTACTGTAGT
The DNA here is from genome assembly GCA_019359885.1 of Listronotus oregonensis. NCBI lineage: Eukaryota > Metazoa > Arthropoda > Insecta > Coleoptera > Curculionidae > Listronotus > Listronotus oregonensis. The sequence continues at coordinate 54,208 of JAHBCN010001173.1, forward strand.
TAATAAATTTTCGTTAGTTCGCGTATAACTGATTATCGCATTTTTAGTAGAACATTTTTTCCTAGCTTTGACCCTCTTTTATAATCACTATTAGTTCACTCACCTCACACTTGTAGCACTGTATATGGAAACTATGATCCAGAGCAACAACACGTACAGTTTCTTCTTCACCCGGCTCTGGCATAATTGGCTGTTTACACACCCAACATCTTGGTGCAAAAATCCCGGTGGAAAAACATTTATTATTATTCATTTTAAATAAACATACCGTATAAATAAAAGTAAGTAAACCTTTTTTTTAGTAAAAGTTTAGCAATCGCTTTACATTTTATGAATAAACAAAGCCTTTTGCTCACAACTGTATTATGAGTAATGATACAAACTCACATTTAAGCAATTTCTTTACGAGTTATCAATAAAACATAGGCCTTGCTTAGTACCTTGAGACATACTACATTTTTTTGTATCTAGTTGATTTCGTGAATGTACGCACACAGTGACAATACATAGTATGAGGAAACCCAATAGGCGAGATTTTAACTCACTTTACCGATTTAAAAAAGTATTTTTTCTTTCTTTTTTTTCCCCTGGAAGTCAGTCTTGATTTACTACTGGAGGCAGCGCAGCCTCCTGGGCTTTTCGTACCTAATTGGGTGGAGTGAATTTTTTTATTCCTTTGATGTAATAGCTATAAAAAGTTTCCTTTATGGTCACATATTACTCATACCAATTTTTGATTCAATCGCTTTATTTCTAGAGGGTCCGCCAGACCCACTAATGTTAGAGAAGAAATTGTACTGCAGTTTTTAAAATAATAATAAACCTGCATCTTTGTATGTAAATGTGATTAATAGCAAAAATTATACTAAGATTAGTCGTACAAGCAATACTACTAAAAGTGGTACATGTGGATCAATCATTTAGAGTGATCCGCCAGGGCCTCAAATTGAACATATTATTACCTTGTTAGGATTGCTTTTTAGAATAAGACCCGCAATTACTCCGTCCGTCGTAAGTGAAGGAGTGGTGTGGGTAGGACGCTGCTACTGTTGCTTTACCTCATTTTGATTAGTACCGATTAACTTACCGCTTTGTAAAAGGTCGTGTATGTTCTTGTTTCAGAATTTAGATGGAAACCAGGCCCAAACAGTTTTACTCGACCACTGGCGCTTTATTACAGAAATGTGAAACCTAACCCCTAACTAAATATAAATAAATTGGAAAGGAAGATTTGCCTTTTTAGGTTTTAAAGATCTAAGTACTAATTCAAATATACCTGTTAGAAATTTGTCACTCAAGTGTCAACGGCGTATGTCCAACTAATTTAGCCAATAGATCTCCTGAAAAGGCCCAGCGCTTAAGTTATTAACATTTGAGAACTCAGAGAGTTAGGATTATATGTTGGAACTGGAAAACCCTTCACAGAGTTTAGTAATCCTAACGCAATATGTTGTAAAAGTTTATGCATCAACTGGTTCTACTATAAAGAAAAAAAATAATGTATAGCTCTGATGGTGCACAAAATTTTTGGAAGGTCACAACATTCCAGACGGGTGGACAAAAATATGAGCAAGTCTATAGATCCGGTCATTCAACGTACGCCTATTTTGCGCATGCAGAAACGTTCTTCTGGCCATGGTAACAGATCCAAGAGAACAAATTAGGGAACTGAATTGCAAGGATACTAGAGGCAAGAAAATGGCACCCCAAGAAATCAGTTGAGTATTATAACCTTCACCAACAAATAACTTTGACGCAAAATGAGTATACGGAGATGATCATTGGCAAAGCGTTACGATAATCGAAACACCGGCTTTTCGCAATATTACAAATTTCCGCAGGAATTTAAGATGGAAGTTCGGGTCAAAAGCATGTTTAGGATCCATAAAATGTCCTTGCCACACACAAACAGTGGAACGGAGCATTGTTTAACTGAGGCTTCATCAGTAAGTGATCTCGGTAGACGATGAAAGCCATAAAAAAGCAAAAACTAAAAGTCCCAAATATTAATGCCAATATTTAAAACCAGAAAGAAATATTAATTTCAAAAATAAATAATAATTTTTAAGGTCCTCAAAATCATAAGTTCTAGCATAGGTTGGGAGATAGGGCTGGGATGTGGAGAACCTCGATAAGCAGTCACCTCCATGTAGTAAGCTATGGAATACTTTGTTTTAAATTTTAATAAAGTAAGCAAGGCACTGCTTTGTAGGGTTATGACGTGTAAAATAAATGGATTTTTTATGAATTTTCCTAATTGTGACGGACCCTGTAGATATAAATATTTTTAAGACTTAATTTTGCCATGTAGGGATATGTATAATCTAAAGATTTTTTGCTATTAGAAAACAAAAGTATTAAAATATATAAATTTCAAAACGTTTAAAAGAAATTGGCCTTTTTTCCCCTAAATTTTACTTGAATGGCCCCAGCGGACCCTCAAGAATTTTTTTATGTTAAATTGCAAAAAAGCTTTTTTTAAAGACAACACAACCAAGCAACCTTTACCACCTCTAGTACTAATCTCCCATTTTCTTTATACCAATTTTTCTCCCACTAGTCTTGTTCCTTCTTGTCAAGTCTGTATAACCCGAAACTGCTGGTTGATATATTCCTGTGGGCTTATTTTCGGTTGCCCAAATAATGCCTGTCTGTGGAATTAATGCTTTACATTAGCATTAGGATGTGATAGGCTGTTTCTGGTCCACAAAGTATGGGGTGGATAATCCCTGTCTCGCTAGCTTATCCGCTTTTTTTCGTTGCCTTCTATTCCCAAATGACCTGGTGCCCACAGGAGAGCACTCTGGACATGGCATTCCCATGTCAGCTTGGACGTTACCTTGTGGTTTGCAAGTGCCCCCAGTGATGCCTGGCTGTCTGTTATTATGCAGATCTGCTTGTTTTTTTAAACCCTCCTGTTATTTTCTTTTGCACAGTGCAGTAAAGCATATATTTCCGTTTGCAATACAGAACTGTGTGTTCCTAGTGGAATGGGGAATTGTGAGTTCCTCACTTTAATTGTACACGTCTGTTTCAGTTCCCTATTTGGTTTTGTATCCATCTGTGTACCAGATGATGTCTCCAACTCACCTGAAGACATTTTAGGGGGGACTTAATTTATAGTGAGTGTATCCTCAATTTTGTACATACAAATGGAGTTTATGCTCACACTGCGCCCTTTTTTGCCTTTTTTTTCAAAATTTTGTTAGTATGTTTGCTCATATTAAAGCATTTGCTTTCTTTTTATTCATATATCCCAGAATATTTTTCCGTTAAAATTTTTTTAACTTTAACTCCAATTAAGTACTAAAACATTAGGGAATACCACATAAATACAGATAGCTTACTTGTGAAAATCTTCAATGCAATGAACCCTATTGGTAGATCAACTGTAAGGAATCCCATCGAGACTTTCCACAAACAACGCAACTAAACAAGCTGTATACGGTTTACCTGTAGCTCTAGATTCTGTCCAGAATTGTTTGACAGACGCAGCACTTCCAATATTCTGAAAAAAACATATTGACAATGTGTTTTAAAGCCAGTAATATTTTTATGGAGTAGTTTAAATGCACCAGGCTTTTATAAACAAAGGGTTTCAATGTTTTTTTATATGTTTTCATACCGGAAATTATATATTTTTTTAATTTACTTACCAAATAGTTTCCCCACAGTAAGGATGACGACGGGCGTAAAAGGGTTTTCCCTGTAAATTAATTGACAGTGTTGACATGTGAAACATTTTATGGTACAGTTGATCCATGGCAGTACATCCTTATTTTTACCAACAATCTATAGAAAAAGAAAAAAGAAATTAAATGAATTTACCTAGTAATAAAAAAAATTTTCAATTTAAGCAAAATAATGGGAAGTTTCACAAAATTAAATAAAGGGACTCAGACTAAAATTTTTAGGTAAATATTATATAAAAAAAATTTTTTTTTTAATAAATATAATTAATTAAAATAAATAAAATTTAATTTTAAATATTTTAATATATTTATTATTACTGAAATATTATAAATAAAAATTTAATAAAATAATAATGACTAAAACAGTCTCTAATTTGGGCAACGTCATCGTCCCCCTTTTGTTGAAAAATATATTAGTAAAATTATTCAACCAAAGCCAGATTTGGGGCTGTAAAAGGGCCCCGGGCAGATTTCGTGTCCCTTTACTATTCAAAACAAGGCCCCGGCCCCTTTTTGGTTTTCCTCTGAATCCAATCTAAAACTCGCTTTTCCAAAAAGGGGTCAGAAAATTGTTTTTAAAATATTTAATTTTTAATTAAATGTAGTTAATAAATTTTGGGGAGAAAATGTTCTGAAAAATTTTTTTTTTCCTTATAAAAAAAAAAAAAAAAATTACTTTTTCTAAATCAAAATTGTCAATTAGAACTGGGGATATTGCAAATTTAATGCAAAAATATTGGAAAATAACTTTTTTTCCTTACATTTGTCATAACTTGGCTTTACCAACGTAAAAAACCCTCACCCGCTGTTTTAAATTAAAAGGGCTAAATTTAAAAGGGAAAATTTTTACCCTAAATATTTTTTTAAAATTACAACCTCCTCAACGGACTTTTTTAAAAAAAAACGGTTAATTTTGTTAAGGGCATTTTTAACTAAGAAATATCTAAAATATCACTGCCCCGGAATCTGTAAAATCATTCATGTGTAAAATAAATATTTTGAGACTATCGTGGGGGCCCCCCTTTTAAGCCCCCTCCCCCCCCAAAGGGTTAACCGAAATATTTTTTAAAAACGAAAAAAAAATTTTAACAAGTTAAGCCGTAAATATCTTTAAAACGAAAACATAACCACTATGAGGTAAAAATTTCCAGAAAAACTTGGTTTTGTTGGAAGAAATGGAAGTAACACAAAGATTAATAAACTTTAGTGACTATTACAATTAGTATTTCAGTGTATTAGCGAATTAACTAATTCCACCCTTTGTACAAATATGTTTAATTTGAGTCGATTATGTTTTAACTTTTTTTTTCTAAAAAAAAAGGAATTTTGTAGAACCGAGATCATCAATTTCTTTGTGCTGACCACACAGCAGTGAAGTGCGTTTTTGGTATAAATTTTAATGTTTTTGTATTATTTTTAAAACAATTGAATCTTTTTCTCAAACAAAGTATACAGAATATTTTTGGGTGGTTTTAAAAAACATTTTATGTCATTTAGAAAAATGTGAAACTTTCCTACTAGTGAAGGACAAAAAGTAAAACTATTTTAAACATAATTCAAATGTCTTTTTTCTTTTCGCCACACTTAACTTTACTCCATATATGTCTTCCTCTTGATCTTCTATTTCTGTAGTCCCACCCATTCCTTGTACCCATATCTGTAAAATGTTCTTTTTTCTTTGTTGTGGCCGATTCGGCTTACGGATGACTTTGGACCTAACAAAAATTGTATTTATGTATTGATGATTTGTGAATGAGGAAAATAATGATATATTAAAAATAATAGTTTGATGCTTTTATAGGGGGTTTACTTCAGGACTGAATTAATATTGAGTAACACTAACTTTGGTCTTTCACTGTCTTTATTTGTTAAAAGATACACAATGTTTCGGTTGTGGTATCCCCAACCGTTTTCAAGTGATAACTAACAATTACAGGCCATATATATTCGTTGTTTACAAAGATACCCGAAGTTCAACCGATTTTCTCGACTTAGCGGCGGCTATTTGCTTCGATATAGTCATTAAAAATAATAATAATAATAATACAGGTTATCTTAACCTATAATATAATACAGAAATTAAATACTCCAACTCAAAAAAAACTACTTTTTAATTCTCATCATGTCATATAATATTTTTTGTACCTTGCCCTCCATCGATTTCATCATCTTTAAATCTGGATCAAATTTGGTTCAATTCTTTCTCCCTTTACCCTCGTAGTCAAATAATATTAAAGATATTTTTTTTAAAATTTTTTTTTGATTGTGTTATGAAGCAATTAAACGCTAAAACCCTATTTCGCGTTTTACGTTCAAAAAGGACATCCAGCATTTGTTTTGCAAAATTAAAGAATTTTATACTTTAATTTTCATATATCTTTTAATTTAATTACGCCAAAACTAGATTTATATTAAAAAAGATTTAGCTTAATTTTAGGGTTTAAAAAAAAGAAAAAAATTTAACAAAATTTTTTATTTCCAAAGGGTGTAGTGGATAAGTATGGTTAACGACCCCCATGACCATAAAAAACTAGTGTTGTTTTAATATAGCACACTCTGAAAACATCATACATATATTTTTGGCATGGATTCTCAAACCGTTGTTTTATCATTATATTTATAAAGTTATAACCCTTGGCAATATTTTAAAACGGTTTGAGAATCCATGCCAAAAATAGCATGTTTATGTTTTCAGGGTGCTAATTCTCATACTAGTTTTAAAAACCATGGAGGCCAATTCACCATACTTATCTGGGTACACCCCTTTATACAGGAACTTTTTTCAAAATATTTGGTGTTGTGGTCTTGCTTACGTTGATTTTTTTGTTTTTTTTTTTTGATATTTAAGGGATAGGGTGATGGTGCTGTTTTAGCTCTGCCTCCCAGTTTCTGCTTTAATTAATTTTAAGGTCATTTGCACTTTATATTACTGCGGTACCTTACGTATCACTAACGTTTCTGGGAAGAAATTGTTCATATAACTAGGAATCTGAAGCAAAAAAGTTACAATGAAAGTCTGATTACCGAAAATTTAACGACAAACATCAGGACCGAGAAAAACTCCAACTTAAACAAGACAAACAAGACCAAACATTCATAAATTTTCCCTATATTAAAGGAACTTAAAAAAATCCCAAACCAGTTCCAAAGGAAAACCCAGACAACAATATTTTATATGCATACTTTACCAGTTCACTGTGAATGTGATTTAGATGGGGAATAAAAGACCCCTCAGAATAAGACTAAAAAAACAAAAAACATACAGAACAAGGTGACGTTACGACAGAGATTAAACGAAAATTATTCATTAAGAAACCCACTGGAAACACAGAAAATGTAAAGAAGTAACATTTTTAAAGAAAAGAATTAATTTAGCAAGCCCATATAAAATTCCAAACTTAGCAGCTGCTGTTCCGAGAAAAATCTAAAATGAGTAGTATATAAGTCGTAGCTTTAGGGGTAGTTTTAGTTTATTTTCAAACGGTTGGAGATGCATACAACCATTAACAACTAAAGACACTGGAAGGCAAAGGTGTTAATGATAATGAAACGTAACATTGCTAACACCTCCAAGAAGATTAATATTATATTTCTAGTTTTCAAACAAGCAACAAAATATTTTTAAAGGAACTTTTTACAAATAGAGGCCCATGGGCCATGAGACAGATACCAGAAATTTTTCCAATAATCAATTTGGAGGATGGCAAAAAAAAAGGTCACTTTCAGTTGGTGTGCCACATTACCAAAATGCTGTTAAAGATATATAATTACCCAAAAATTTTAAAATACCTGTCATCGCACTACTGCCGCTATAAGGAGCATAAGGAATAATTTGATCTGGATGACATTTGACTTGGGGCCCCGGGTTAGGGGGTTTAAAAACGACTCTACGTGGAAGACGCCTAAAACACTGTTTAAAAAAGTAAAGGATGGTAAAAAAATATTTTTATTGCACCCTGTTTTTGTTGAAATATTTACGTTTATTAAAATTTACTTAAAAAACAAGAAACATATATGCCATAAAACCGGAACTTTTTTTTCGTCCAGGGGATTTCCCTCTTCACTTTTTTCCCAAACAATACCTAAAAAAAGACAACCCAACTTTTTGTTGGAAGTTAGCACGGACTTACAATATTTCACTGTAAAAACTCGTGAAAACACAAAATTTAGTCTATTAATGTGCTATTAATTGCCCTAATCAGATTTTGTTCTCAACAGGACTGACAAAAAGACGACAAGCTAATTTTTTTGGAATTAGCATTGATTTAAATTTTTAGGAAAAACTCGGAAAACGGCTAGAAATTTAGCCCCATTTATGCCCTTGCGTTCTAATCACGTTTTGGGTTGTCAAACAGATACCGAAAAAAAAACGACAATGCTAATTTTTTTAATGCTTTAACAAACCCCCTTTGAATTAGAACTTCCCCCTTTAAATTTTTAATTAGGGGGGTTTAAACTTTGGATTTTTTTTAAATTTGTTAATGGGTTTTAAGAGGGGCTTATTAATTAAACGCTTCCCCCAAAATTAAAAAATTAAAAACCCAAAAAAAAACAAAATAAAAAGCAATCCCTTTCTGGAAAAGAAGGAACTTTGGAAGATGGGGCATTAATAAAGACACGGCTCTTAAATGGAAAAAAAAGCTGAGTTGGGGAAACGTCAATTTTCATAAATTGCCAAGTGAGCCCTGAAAAACCCGGCAACAATTTGGTAAAATCTGAAAAAAGGACTACAATACTGATAAACATTGATTAGAAACAAAAACGCCGAAACAAAGTTTGGTGGAAGAACAAAAAACCCAAATTACCTGTGATCCCATACTATAATTAGAAATCAGGCCCCGGTTGAGTTGTCTCCTCAATTCGCTGTAACTCGAACTCACAGGTGACGGCGGTGGTAACAAATCGTCAGGGGAGGAGGTAAATTTGTATTGACGTGATGGGCTAATCAGCTAGACCAGAAGACATATCTAGGGGAGGTGGTGGTGGCGGCAAATCGTCTGTAATAAAAAGTATTATAGATTTAAAAAATATTTAGCTACTAGATCATTTTTCCATCATTTTTACACCTCCATTGGGATAAGCGCCGCTTCCACCTTGCGGTATGTTGCTGTAAACAGCGCGATCTCTTGGTGGATGAGCCAAATTACTATATATATAGTCCTTCATTATTTTCTTGATGGGGTCATCTGAATATTGCTGTACGTCACTTCGGACTTGTTTGCTTGATACGGTTTTGGTGAGTTACCCAGTGTTGAGGCATGCTGCAAAATTATTGTAAAATTATTGTTTATGCAACCTAGTTAAGTATAGTTTGTCTCAAGGTATACCATATAGCTTTTGCCTTCATTTATGGATTTACCTGCCGACAAAATAAAATTGCGGATCAGTAGGTATTAAAGGACAGAACATCGGGGAGGACTCTAATAATATAAAATTTATAATTTATTGTTTTTATTATAGAAATTAAATATATGCGGTTTTAATAAATTTATAACATATTATCTATACATAATTACATTTTTAATCTAAATATCTAAATCTTTAAATTTTGTTTACTATTAGAGTCATCATTGAGATTAATTACAATAGGATTTATGTTGTTTTGTATAGAAATGTAAGAAACCCCAATTTTTTAATGTGCTGTATTTAATTTTTTCCAGCCCCCGGTATAAGTAATTAAAATTTTATAAATTAACACTGGGACTTAAAGTAGGTGTAACATTTTCTGCTCTGATCTTTGATTTTACTTGGTTCCACAAATCTCTTGGGGATAAACATACAGTGATACGGAGGAAGACGTAAGACAGTATTCCCAGCCTGTTTGAAATTATCACATACATATTGTTTTTAATTGCATATGAATTTGAACTTCCAAAAGTTGCCTTTTTGTGCCGAATTCAAAATAAATATCATTTTCCAACAAATATTCCTGGATTTCAGTTTTAACTTTGAAGCTGGTGCTTTGTATAGCAGACTGTGGTAGCTTGCGTTATCCATGACAATACCACTGTTGTTTTTTAATAAAAGATAATTTTGAAACCAGTTTTTAAAAAGTTCTGCACTTGAACTCTCATGATAATCCAAGCTAGAATGATTAATATTCTTTGCAGACAACAGCAAGCAGTTTGGGACAAATTCGTCTTCTGAACCAGCGTGTATTATGATAATGCGTTTTTCTTTATTTAAAGGTGCTTTCGTCTGACAGTTTTGACTGGAATCAACCCATCCTTTGGATACTGTGTCGTGTGTATCAAACCATGTTTCATCAAGGTAAATTATGGATCTGTTTTCTAACCTATATCTTTTAATTTCTCGAAGGTAATTAAATCTCCAAGTGCGTAATCTGTGCAATTCCATTACCACTTGTCTTTTGTCTATTTTGTGGTATTTAAATCCCATTTTACAAATAACTCTATGGAGGGTGGCACAGCTAATATTTATATTGGTTTGGTTTTCGTCTAGCTTCTTTTTCAGTTTATCCAAGCTCAACAACAACAACTCCCCTTTCATAAAGACAATATATTTTCCTTCTTATTAGGTCCTGATCACTATTGTCTATCTATACGGTAAGATTGAAAATAGCTACGTTTTTTCTTTTGTTCAATTCTTCACTAATAATAATATCCCGTATCGATATTATAAGGGTTTTTGTAAGTAGACAGGTTTCTTTTAAAGCTTCTTGTTTAATTAGTCCCGTACTGATTAAAGTTTCATACACATTTTTCACAACCTGTTTTGCATCTAATGACAAATGATTTCGACTCGACATAGTAATATTCTCGTGAAACAACTTTTTCGAAACGCACAGTAAAAACGGTTATTTAACACTGCCACTAAAATATCAGCCGAAATATTTAGATACCTAATGGTCAATACTCAAGAAATACCTGGCCCACCCCTGCCATTATGAAATAATGGGTTTACCCAATAACATTAGGTAATAAAATCGTTAAAGGTTTATTGTCCGTCAAAAGCCATAGCGATAAAATTTGAGACAGACTATAACACTTTTAATAGTTTCTAAACCTACTCTTTAATTTATATCTCAAACTCACCTTGTATTCTTCGTAGCATATCCGCTCCCATAACTGGCAGTACTTTGCGGTAGTGAGCTATTGCTCATAGCAGAAGCACTCCTGGAAAACTGCTCTCCATTCCCCCTGGGCAAGTTGGCATAATTATTATCCTGACGGCCAAACTTGGCATTGGAGGGAAGAGTGGGGGCATTTGAATAATGCGACTGGCTATTTGGAGTGGGAAGGTTGGAATAAAACTGACTTGATTGAATTCGAGACGAGTAGCTGGGTTCGAGGGTTTGTTTTAGGGGGTATGATTGGGGAATCTAAAATGAAAAAAAGGCATAACTATAGTACCTAATTAAAGAATAATATAGACCAGTGGTTCCCAAACTGGAGGGCCCACCCCCTGGGGGGGCGCAAAGCAACATCAAGGGGGCGCGAGGGCTCAGAAAAATTATTAAAAATTTTCAATCTTTAAAATAACAAAAAACAGTTCATTTAAAAAAAAGATTTATATATGGAAACGTCGTCTGCAAGTTCAAACACCAATTTTTTTCCTACTTCCGAAATTGGGTTTATTAATGGAAAATAGTGACGACACTGCTAAAAATGAAGAGATTACAAAATATATTATATTTCATTAGAAAGTCCCTTTGATGAATATCAACGATTTTTTTCTAATTTACATGACAATAATGAACATAAATATGCTTAAAGTCCTTTTAATATAAACATCCTTCCAACAAGAAATGCAAGAACAAACAATCGACTGAAAACACGACTCAGTGGCGAAAAATGACTGAAAATTTTGTGATTACTAAATTTTGGATTAAATATCTTTCCATCTATCTTTTAATCGCGGAAATGGCTGTGAAATTCTACATACCATTCTCGACAACCTACTTATGTGAAAAATAATTTTCTATTTTAATGGAAATTAAAACAAAAAACGGAGCCATCTTGATGTTGCTAGTGACCTACATTGCGTACTTTTAAAGATAAAACCAAGAATTTCCTTGTTAAGGAAATGCAGCACCATACTTCGCATTAGATTAGATAAGTGTTCAAATGTCATGTTTATAAATAAATGCTTTTTTAGTAAAATGAATGTTTCTGTATAGTCGAGGGAAGTGAGGGGCGCGACCACTTCTTAATTTCAAAAAGGGGGCGCCATAGAAAAAAGTTTGGGAACCACTGATATAGACCAAGCCTGATCTCTTTCTGCAAGGATGTACGAGGTGACAGGTATGTCTGCTTTTACTAGAAACCCTTAAGAATAATTTATATAACAATAATCGAAATATGCTCCTTCTCAGAAGGTTCCGGAACATCTGTTAAATATACAAGATATGACAAAAAAACAAAAACAACGCTTTTTGTCTACTTTAATCGCTCATATCTTTGTAAGTATTGGTCGTAGAGAAAAAAGTAATAAAAGAAAAGTTTCATAATTAAATACGCTACAAGATAGAATTGGTAAGAAATCGCAAAATGCATTATGACCATTGCTAAAGAGCAAAAAACAAAGCTTTTTGCATGATTTTTATTCCGCAAAAAAAAACATTATGCTGTGATGTAATATCACGCCAAATTTCGTTTGGTGATTTTTGCACAATAATTTTGCGTCCCAATTTCGTTTAAAAAAAACGACAAGCAAATTGAATAAAGTCCAGAATATGGAACTGAGACATTTTTTTTTCACATAATATACTTAAGATATCAAGCTTTTAAACGTTTTTTTTTTTAATAAAAACCGGTTTATTTGGTAATAAAATTAAAAAAAAATTAAATGTAATAAATTTTGCACACTAAAATGCCGAATACTGACTTCAGGTATTGTTACCAATCAAATAGTACATTGTAGTAAGCATGAAATAGACTATTTAGTTTTATTGTTTTAATTGGTCTATTAGGGTGCTAATAACAGTAATGTAGTTTCCCACCAAAATTTTTGATGGGAGAACTTTTGACAGCCCAAAAACCACAAACTTTTTGAACTTTTTTCAGTTTTTTCGATATATCTCGGAAACTAAGAGTCCTATCGATTTTTTTATTCTGTGCTTTTTTAAAGAGCATTAAACTTCCTACAGTTTTCAATAACTAAAATCTCGTCTATCTCTAACAGCCAGCGAGCTATAGCCCGTCAAAATTATCTATTTCTGCCAACTTTGCAAAAAATCGCCAAATCCTTCTATTGACTCCTTTATATTTCTTTATAACTCGTCCAAAGTATTATAAGAATCATAAAATTAATTAGAATTTTAAAAAATTAAGTAAGCTCTGTTGTATTTCGGCCACACTGTATATATGAAATTATCATGCCAAAAACTCCAACCAAAATAAAAAATCGACGGATCCAAGCATTAAAAAAAAATTTTGAATGAATTTATAGGTTATTTTAGGGACACACTGTATACCCCAATCGTGGCACCACAACTTTAAAAACCCCTTAGAAAGTATAAGCGACGGGCTGTGGGTAACAATTTATTTTTGTTTTTAAAATGCATTTGGTGTAATCAGAGTTATGATTTTAACCTGCGCTTCTCCCTCCTTTACTCCTCCGCTTTAAAAACCAAAGTTTTAAGTTAACCATTTTCAACCATAATCAATTTTATGACTCCTATAATACTTTGGACGGGTTATAAAGAAATATAAAGGAGTTAATAGGAGGATTTGGCGATTTTTTGCAATGTTGGCAAAAATGGACAATTTTTGCCAACATTGCGGGCTACAGCTTGCTGTTAGAGTTAGGCGGGACTTTAGTTAGTGAAGATTGTAGGAAATTTAATGCTACTCAAAAAAGTACGGAATAAAAAAATCGATAGGACTATTAGTTTCCGAGATATATCGAAAAAACTGAAAAAAGTCCAAAAAATGTGTGGTTTTTGGGCTGTCAAAAGTTCTCCCATCAAAAATTTTGGTGGAAAACCACAGATTACTGTTATTAGCACCCTAATAGACCAATTAAAACAATAAAACTAAATAGCCTATTTTATGCTTACTAGGGCCCTATTTTAAATGACAATTTGATAAATAAAAATAGCTAATATGGCTATTTGACATTTTTTAATAAGGAAAGGAAAGGAAATATGACCCTGTTTACCTATTATTGGATGACACAACACAACTCTTTTCAATAAAATTTTGATAAATACGGATCCTTTTTAATTTTATTTACCAAATTTGACAGGTAAAAAAGTCGTGTAAATTATAGTCTATAGAAAAAAAACTAACTGGTTACCAAATTTCATATTTCTTTAATAATATTTATAATATATAATATAATATTTCCGTAAAATAATATTTTGCTTCACATGCGGATTACTTTCAGTTCCACTTAAATTGCAGAATATTAAATTTCATTTCTTATAATCCTTAATTGCACTCGCATGATTATGGTTAAATGTTTTTAGTAACATTCTTCACCATCTTATTAAAAATATGAATATTTTAGAAATAATATGTATGATATGATAATACATAGCAAAAAGTGTGAACTTTCTCTGTACATGAGAGTTCTTTCAGTGGCAATTATCTATTAAATTTAATTAGTTTTTTATCCAGTACAGGCATATAAAGTTAAAATTATTATTAGTGCGATTCTGCACAAATTTGACGTAGATTATAGCCACAACAAATTAGTGAGTTTAATTTAGGGACATTATGCTCTGATGGAGAAGAAATTTCCTGTCTATAATAAAAATTCTTTTTAAACCCCACTCCGTAAGTTTTTCCGGCTATAATCAGATTTCCGAATGGCTAGTTCGGAGTCTAGGAATAGAAAGATCAGCCAGGCTCTTGCTACGATTTGTTCTCTTTCTATCCCCTAAAAATGTACAAAAGTTTATCTCTGTCATTGCTTTACTTATTTTTTTATTTCGTTTTGAACTTTTTAAGTGATCCTAACATACAAATCTTTGTTTACTTATATGTTTATTTTTCAGAGAGTGTCCCAAAGTTTATCTTTAAAAAATTAATTAAATTATTAGAGTTTGGTGTTTGTGGTTTAAAGATTATAAAATGGACCCAATTTTTATGCATTTTGTAGAAGAGCACAACTTTGGGAAAAAAAATCTTGCCTTAAACCCCATTAATAATTTAAATGTATTTTAACTAAAAATTTGTGTACACATTTTTAAATATATTTGGACATTTCTCTTTAAAATAAAGCATTTATAATTTTTTGCGTTTTTTATTTTCCCCCAAAATTCCCTAACATTTCTTTAAAATATTTTAGGATTTTTCAACCAAGTTTCTATTTTAAAAAATAATCTGAACACTTTTTTGGATTTTCCTTTAAAATGTACTAATAATTTGTTTGTATATTTCCTTACGAAATTTTACATTTCTTAATAAAATTTTCAAAAACTATTTGAAGTTCTATAAATACATTGCGCCAAAAAGTATCGCCTCTATTTTTTACATAAGACTAAGTGTAAACATGTCCTAGTGTCAATCTTAATATCTCCTCTAAAAAGGGAGCTATTAAGATGAACAAAATGTTAAAACTTGAAAAAAGGTTTTGATAACAAAAAAAATCTGCTACTATCGGTGAATATTTCCATAGATTGTGCATTTAGAGAAAATGTTAAAGAGTACCAATCAGTGATGGAAAAAAATATTTCTAACTTATTTCTTGTCTATTTTTATCTCTATTGAATTACAGAGTTCGCCTGCTGGTTTTTGGCGCAAATTATAAATGTGCCCAGTTGTTTTATTAAAGAAAATTTAGGCCGCTACAATCAAATTTTAAAAACGCGTGTAAAGTGTTTTCGTATTTTTATGAGCCTTAGAAACATTTGGCTCTGACTGGATACTTTGTATAATATTGCCATACTTACTTGGGGTTGTGGCTTCTTAGGTTTCGGTGGTACCGCTGGGCCGACCTTTTTTCCGGGTGTGCCGAAAGTTGGATTAGGCAGTAAGTCTGATTTATTTATCAGGGCTAGTTCAGCGAGTTGTCTATCGAGGTCGTTCATTTTGCCTGGGAAGCTAAAAAAACCTTTAACAAAAACAATAGAAAAGCATTAATTTTAAAACCACATGATTTTGTCTGGACAATAGACAGGTTTTATTGGATTATTTCTGCATATTACGGCAACAAAGTACACTTGGCTGGCATATACACGCTGGCAAACCAATTTCTTGCATGCAGAGATTTCCAGTGCAATAAAAGGAGATCAATTTAGTAGGCAAAGGCTTGAGCAAAATAAAGACAGACAAAAAACGTGCTGTGGCAGATTTCCTTTCTACCGGCCCAACAAGAAGAGGAGAATTCAGCACTCGGCAGTATCAGCCGGACCCTGAACGTTAAAGGAGTGATTGTCAAATGCATTTTTTGGAAATATGTTACGATATTTTCGTTTTTATACGGTCATGTTAATCACTGTTGTATTTAATACAACAGCAATTAAAAGTTTGTTGAATTTTTATCAGGCTAAAGCCTAAAATAAACTAAAAACTGCTATTCCAAAATTATTAACTTATGAACATTATTAAAAATTAATGAAATTAAAAGTAATTTTAATAACAATAAAAAAAAAACTCAAAAGCATTATCATTTTAACAAATGCTCAAAGACACTGCTGAGCTTTGCAATACCCGAGCAGATTATAAAACTCCGTCCTAACATTCGACAATACCGCCGGTGCAATGGAGTTAGTAATGTCTAAAATTTTTGCCCTTAACTCAATTAAATTTACATGCCTCTCATCAACCTGTAAACTAGTTGAGTTAATTGGCCCCACAAAAAAGTCAATTCTATCACTTGAAGTGATGCAGAAAATAGCTGGACGCTTGTACTGCATCCCCCTGCATGCCTCAGCCAAAAATATACTAACGAATCGCCGAGGATCGTCATCGTATTGAAGTGGAACAAGGAAATTGTTGTTCTCTTTAATCAGGAGCCATACCATACACACAACCAAACTTATATGGAATCACCCTATTTCTGACTTAACTTTTTGAAAGGAAAAATTTGGTATCAACTTTAAGATAAGGCTTTTGTTGTAAACAAATCTGATAAAAAGGAAAAACGACTGCCACGATTTATTATTTTCTGAATTTTGTGTTCAGTAGTAAAATCACTTATTCTTCGGTAATTTTATTTGGGTCCAAAAAAAAACAAAAATGCCTTATGTTGGACTCACAGATGTGCAGAGGGGAAGAATTATTGCTCTTATTGAACAAGGAATGCCCCAAAGAGACGTAGCAGACGTGGTGTATCGAAAATACATGCCAGGTACTTGGAACTAGCAACTCTCAAAAACAGGCCCAGACAAAGTCGTCAGAGAGTCACAACTGAACAACAGGACCGCTTTGTGTGCCAAATTGCTAGAAGAAATCCCAGTGTTTCTTATCCAGAGCTGCAACGACAACTTCTGGAAGCTACAGGTGTGAACGTTTCAATTGAAACCATTAGAAAAAGACTTCGCGCTCGAGGTACAGTAGGAGAGTTACGGGTCCCACAGTTATCTAGGCAAAATAAAATTGACCGGCTAAATTGGTGCCTTCAACATCGAAACTGGACAATTGAGAATTGGCAAAATGTTCTTTTTTCGGATGAGACCAGAATTGGCCTAAGATCAGATGACCGTCGAATTCGGGTTCTCAGAGCTCCAGGAAGACAAGCGAGACTCCAGGCTGCCAAATCTGTCCCAAGATATAAACGAGGAACTGTAATGTTCTGGGGAGGTATTATGCTCCATTGTTACCACTTCAACAAACTTTAACGGGTAGGAGGTATGTTGATTTAGTGCTAGAACCAATCGTTAGGCTTTGGAGAGCTGCAATTGGGGATAATTTTATCTTCATGCACGATAATGCACCTCCCCATGCCAGTAGAGTGGCTCGAGAATGTCTTGAAACGGAAGGTGTCACAGTTTTAGACTGGCCTGCATGTTCACCAGACCTAAATCCTATCGAACACCTGTGGGACCAGCTCAAAAGAAGGATTCGAGCACGTCAAAACAATCCAGGAAATGTCGCACAGCTTATTGACGCAGCGTTAGTAGAATGGGAAAACATACCCCAAGACAGTGTTGACAATTTAATAAGAAGCATGCGAACGCGAATTGAAGCTTGCATAAGGAATAGAGGTGGCAACACGGATTATTAAAATAACCAATTTTATTTATCTTTTTGCTTTTTGACCAATAAAATTTTAAATCTCATTTCTATTCTGAAACCAACAAAAATACCGATGTGTTTATTTTGTAACCTTATTAATTTGTATTATTGATATATGAGTTTTTTTAGCATTAAGAGTCATTGGTAAGGACAAAGTGTTATTTATAAATCAAAAATGTTCATACATCTCAAAAATAATGAAAAATAATAGATGATTCCATATAAGTTTGGTTGTGTGTATATATCCTACTCTATTGCATTAAAATTGGTATGCAAGCTTTTGTCTTGCCAATCGTGTATACTATCTAGCTAGTTTACAAAATTACCAAATAATTTGCTATAAACCACCTAACACACTAGAATACTTAAAATTAGAAATAGAATTTAGCAAGTTACACGGGCCGGGTTTTTTATACGGGCCTCGAGGTGGACGAACTGCAGCGGCAACAGTATAGTATAAAAAAAATAATAGCTACAAAACGTCAACTTTATAAATTGTCAGGTATGGTCTTCCTTGCCACAGAGAACATAACTAAATATAAAAAAAATACACGCTTACCCATAAAGCACCGAAAACTCCAATTTATACATACAAATCTTTTCGCACTTAATGCAGTAAACACCAATATATGGATGTTTCTGTTTTGAATTATTTAACCTTCACACCTTCTTTTTGGTTTTATTATTTCGATTATAATGTATACATAATAATTTACCTAATTAGACGAGTTCAGAGTTGTAAACATGATAATGACGATGAATAGTCATCAATAATAAGATTGTTTTGTCTTGCATAACGTTAACTATTAAAATAATTCAATTAAATTCCGAAGTATTGAAGGATAAAATTATTCCATGGAAAAAAGAGCATATCGAAAGATTTAAAAATAAATTGATTTGTGTCAATTTTTTTAATGTTAGGCATATCTTACAATAAACAAAAAAAAGCAACAGCACACGGTGTTCCCAAGCGGTCACCCATCTAAGTACTAACCGTGCCCGACGTCGCTTGACTTCAGTGATCAGACGGGAACTGGTATATCAACGTGGTGTGGTCGTTGCTTACAAAAATTAAAAAGTCAATTGTGCTGTCTGGGAATAACAATTAGAAAAAAGATTCACCCATTGATTTGTTTAAAAAGTGTTATATAAAAAGATACAATTGGAAAAAACGTTCCTTTATTTTACTTATGACCCCGATTTTAATGATCTTTTGAGTTGAGGCCTCCAAGTGGATTAAAATTATTCCTTCCTGAAACTGATTACCGTCAAATGGGAACACAAGTACATTGATGGGGCACTTACTTACCTATCATACAAATACTCTAAAATTTACAATATTTTATTGCCTATTTTTAGTAAAAAAACAACTCAAATGAATCCAGTTTTCTTTTCCTTGCCTAATTAGTGATGAGTTATATCCAAAATAAACAACTACGAGGTAGGTTTGAAAAGTCTGTGCAAAAATAAAAACTACTTACTTGTTTGGGGTAAACCTTTTTTATTTTTCTACATAGTCTCCTTTTAGGCTTATACACTTCGTCCAACGATATTCCAGTTTGTTGATCCCTTCCAAATAATAGGATTTGTCCAAGTCTGCAAAATATCGATCAGTATCTGCAATCACTTCCTCGTTTAATTAGAATCCTTGTCCGCCAGCCATTTCTTCAAATTGGGGAACAAATAGTAGTCCGAGGGAGCCAAGTCTGGAGAATGGGGGGGGGGAAACGAGTTGGAATCATATTTCCATTAATTTTGCGACCACAACTGCTGAGGTGTGTGCTGGTGCATTGTCGTGATGGAAAAGGACTTTCTTGTGGGCCAATCGTGGGCGTTTTTCTTGCAGCTCGATTTTCAAACGGTCCAATAATGATGAATAATATGCACCTGTAATAGTTTTACCCTTTTCCAGATAGTCAATGAGAATTATCCCCTGCGAATCCCAAAAGTCAGTCGCCATAACCTTTCCGGCCGAATGAAGGGTCTTCGCCTTTTTCGGTGCAGATTCTCCCTTGGTAACCCATTGCTTGGATTGTTGTTTGGTCTCAGGAGTATAGTAATAAATCCATGTTTCATCCACAGTAACGAAACGACGCATAAAGTCCTCCGGATTCTTCTGGAACAGCTGCAAATCATCCTTGCAACACTTTACACGATTCCGTTTTTGGTCAAGCGTTTGCAATCGTGGCACCCATCTTGCGGATAGCTCTCTCATGTCCAAATGTTCATGTAAAATATTATATACCCGTTCAGTCGAGATGACCACAGCACTAGCAATCTCACGTACCTTAACTCTTCTGTCATTCATCACCATATCATGGATTTGATCAATGATTTCTGGAGTCGTGACCTCCACAGGCCGTTCAGAACGTTCAGCGTCACTTGTGCTCATATGGCCAGTCCGAAAATTTTGAAACCACTTGTAAACTGTTCTAATCGAAGCTGCAGAGTCACCATAATGTTTATCAATCTTCTCTTTAGTCTCCTGAGGCATTTTACCTTTCATAAAGTAAAACCACACGAAATTCTTTTTCGTCCATTTCTTGAAAATCACTCGACTTCCTGTGTGCGTTCATTCAACAGATGCTACTAACTAAATGACCTCGATACGCGCCGGTGGTGCCATCTCTCGGACTTTGCACGGACTTTTCGAACCATCCTCGTAGATTTGAGGTGTTTTTCGTGTTTTTACTAAAAATAAGCAATTAAAATATTGCCATTTTTTAATATGTAAGTGTCCATTTAGTGTATGTTCCCATTTGATAGTAACCCGTTGGAAAGCCAAGAAGAAAGTTAAAGTGAAAGACTTTAAAAACCTTTATTTTGAAAATCAGCAAAAAAGCCTTAATCTGCGATTTCAAGGAACTAAGTGGACAGTTTCAGTTGTGTGAAATAAGGAAAAAATGCCTTCACTGTGGGATTTAATAAATCTACTTTTATGTGGGCATTTGATAAATCTACTTTTATAGAATATTTTTGTTTGGGCGGGAACTCGGCTACATAAATTTTGAGCCGCATAGTTCCATTTTCTGGCGTAAAATGGTCCACTTCAGGTTATTTATTGTTTCAAATAAAATTGAACTTTTTTGTGAACCACGCTTTATATATATTATTAATTTTAAAAAATAAAATGGTGAGAACGCCATTACATTTGAAATGTTTCTATGTGTATTTAGTCATATCGTTAAAATATCACGTAAACAATATGGTATTAATAAAAGAAGCATCCTCCATATTTGTTTCTGCCACACGAGTGCCATATGGCCCTAATGTATGAAAATTTAATCCTAGTAAACTATAGCATACACCTTGTAATATGACCAGATCATTATAAAATATTTTAAAATAATATTACTAGATATCGCAAAAAAACACAACGAAAATATTTCTGCAATATGTTTGCAACCACCTGTAGCATTCAATTAATGATTGTGATTTTTAAAAAAATTAATAAAATATTAGGTATTAAAACAAAAAAGCAACAGCACACGGTGTTCCCAAGCGGTCACCCATCTAAGTACTAACCGTGCCCGACGCCGCTTGACTTCAGTGATCAGACGGGAACTGGTATATCAACGTGGTGTGGCCGTTGCTTAAAAAATTAAAAAGTCAATTGTGCTGTCTGCGAATAGCAATTTAAAAAAGGATTCACCAAGTGAATTTTTTAAAAAGTGCTATATAAGAGAGATAAGTTTTGACAAAACGGCCTTTTTTTAATTAAAATAATTTAATAAAATTTTACTTCTTTACATGACGCCGATTTTGATGATTTTTTGAGTTATGAGGTCCCCTTCCTGAAACGGATTACCATTAAATGGGAACATACATTGATGGGGCACTTATATATCATACAAATACACTAAAATTTACAATATTTTATTGCCTATATTTAGTTAAAAACATCTCAAATGAATCCAGTTTTCTTTTCCTTGCAAGTATATATTGTATAACTGGTTGCCTATTTCATAATTAGGTTATATCCAAAATAAATAACTAGATTTGAGGTGTTTTTTACTAATATTATATATAATATTATAAAATGTAAATGCCCAATCAGTGTATGTTCCCATTTAATAGTAACCAGTTTTAGGGTGGAATTTTGGGAAATAGTTGACTTTACGGTTAAATCGCTTGGAGGCCTTGTAACTTAAAAACCAGAGATTGCCGAAAAAAACCTGATTTTAGATTCATAATCAGCGCACCAAAAAACCCCCGTATGCAAAAAATAATCAAAATCGGCTTCATGTCCGATAAGAAAAATTTTACTAACACCTTTTCCCCATCAATTAAAAAGATTCTGGATAACCTATCAATTGCATCGATGTCTTACTGGTCTATCTAAATGATACCGCGTCAATCCAGGCAGCAAGACGCATTGCCCCTTTTATGCATCCCTTTACAGTTTATCTAAAGAAGCCCCAAATTTTCCAGGTCGTCTGCTTTTTTCTCCCTGGAGTATTAAGATTGGGGAACCTTCAGGGACTGTTCCAAGAAAAAAGAAATTGCGAATAAAAATAAAACATGTTTTCTTTGTAATTTTAAAAAGCGTGTTTTCTAAGTTCCTAATAATTTTTATTCATGCTTATTATACCTTGGGAGAGTCCATTTACTTAATAAAAAACAGTGTATTTATTAACTCTATTTATTAAAAATAAAAGGTGTAGGATTTGTCTATAAAACATGCTCCACTTTTACTGATAAAGCATTGTTTCAAGACTACAAAATATACTTTACACACATGTTCATAATCGAATTCTATTTTATAGACCAATCCTGTACATAGAATATAATTAATTTAACGATAATTTTTAAATAACCCTATATTAGATAAAATACTGTTTTTATTCTAATATACATACTTCTAATTATTTCTTTCATAATGCAGTGTAAACAATTACAGGCTTTTCATTTATATTTTGACATGCTACCTAGAAAAGTCAGTATAAAAAGGGGACAACTCAAAATTTAAATAGTTTAAATAAAAGAACTTGTATATATGGCTCTTCAATGCCACAAGACAATGATTATTCCATTGTTAATTAGAAATAATTTAATAAACACAATGTGAAAAAAATTCTATGTATCTCTATTATTAAAATTGTCGATTTCAGTTAAAAAATACTGAATTTCAACCCAATTTGCATTTATTTACTGCAGCTGGCCTGAAAAATATAACGACAAAATTTATATTCAGACGATTTATTGGTTTTGTCTTCAGATCAAAGAGCAATAAACATATTCTGATATTTACAATACTATTTTTCGACCAAATAAACCAATCTCAAAGATGAAGCAAATTTTGGCGACATGCCGCGTTGAAAATTGTTAGGACAGTTAACATACCAGTTTATTTTGGCGAGAAGCGGTAAAAAGGGGAAGGTGTTATGATGTCACTATCTACGTAATTACTTTGTACCCACTCTACCGCTGTGTTCGCACGTCGTTGTCGTGGTTGGGCCCAGTAGGATCTTTTGGAACATGCGCTAGAGTTGCTGGTTATCGGCAACTCTTGTTGCCACCGTATGGAACGGGATCCGAAGCTAAGACGAACACAAGGCTTAACTCAAGGTGTTAGCCTACTGTGCTGATGAGTGAATGACATTCTGTGCCTTAAACAGGTGTCTCCAACGGTGCCTCTGAGATACAGGGTATCTAGCCTTACTGCGGTAATGCGGGGCTCTGCCGTGGTGGACTATTACTTCCCTAGCTCCAAACAGAAAGCGGACAGAACCGCTTTCATAGGAAAAAAGTGACAAGGGCGTGCTGACCGAAACGGATAAATCCGTTTCGAGAGGTCACAAGCAGACAAAGGTGCGCCAACCGAAACGGGTGAATCCGTTTCGAAAGGTGCCTCTAAAGTCACAGGCGCCTGTTTTAGGGAGGGCTTATCCATCCCGAACAAACAGGTGCTTAGAAAGGGATCCCTGAATCCAAACAGAAGGCGGACAGAACTCGCTTTTGTAGGGAAAAGGGTTCCCTGGCTTTAAACAGAAAACGGATAGAACCGTTTTAATAGGAAAAGGCTGGAAAAACGGCCTCAGAAGGTTCATCTGGTTCTTGTAAAAAGGACCTGGTAGCTACCCACGTCACTAAATCAGGAGAGGAGGGCATGACGGATCTAATCGTCTGCTCGTCATACTTTCCAGGAGACAGGGACACCAAAACACATATTGTGCCCGTGTCCGGTAGCGACACAAGTAAAAGGAGATGTAAGAACTCTCTCTCCCAATCTGATTTTGGATTCGTTGGACAATAGACCGAGCGGTCGCGGTGGAGGGCGTAAAAAGTCCACTCACTTTACACCTATCCTATCCTACTTTGTACCCAGTATCCACCGCTGTTATGTCAAGTTTAAATTAAAATAATGGAGAATTGACGACATTTCTATTGTTTTTTTTTTGCTATAATTTAACGATTAATTGGATTGTAGACTTTTCGATTTAATCAGTTAATTCCCAAATTGATAAATTAGTGCAATTATATTTAAATCAAAGAGGAAAAGATTTACTTGTTACAGTTGACTTGGAAACAGCTAATATCTTATTGAAGGGAAAATTTGGTTTATATCTTATCTTTTTGACTCTTTTCTAAACTCTTCAAAGACCTTACATTTGAATTTTAACTTAAAAGTGTATTAAACATACGACATACGTACACCGTTTCGTTTTTGCGAGGATAAGCGGGTTACGCACGGTTAGAATGGTGAGGGAAAAAACTGCTATCAACCAGTAGTTAAAAACGGTATGTCGCGAAAAAAACCTTATGATCTTCTTAAAACAATATCTGGCGACAGCGCAAGGAAGACATGTGTACCTTTTGAGACAGACAGACTGGCTTAAATTGTTGTCAGTCTAAAGTAAATAAGATTACTCTTCTTTACATATCTTATAATAGCGACTTTAGGTAGTGTCAAAATATAAGGATACCCTGGACCTAATTGCTCCAAATATATTTTTTTAATAATTCTTTTCATATTCATAAAACTCCCCAAAAATAATTTAACCAAATGCCACACCTAGACCTCTGAAAAAGGCTACTTGATTAAATCATTCAAGTAGAATTTTATCACTATATACATACATTTATATATTTATAACAGACTTATTTAACACTATAACCTTGACCATTACCAGTTGTACCATCCACGACACCCAGTCATCTATTCACACTTATTCTTTACCGTAGTGATAATCATATTAGTCTGATGAATCAAAAACAGAGCACTGACAAACACCGAATTGGCATGACCTTCTTTAAAATAATCTTTCAATGTATTACTGAATTTTTTCGAATATTTAACGAATTCCCGTTTCTTTTGTTCCAAGGCTTGTTTTCCAGTGGAGCCTGGTATAAAACCATTCACTTCATTAACTGCATCTAACAATTTCTTAATAGCACTTGCTATTTCCTTTATTGTCTCCAAAAACTTCTTCCTATCTGATATTTCATCGGGGATCCTACTTAAGATTTTCTTTAACGCTGCTGATTTTCTATTTAATTCCTGAAAAGCGTCCTCAGAACGGTTTAGTTTGTATTCGTCTGTATCGGCAACAGCTCCCTGTAGCCTTAATATACTTTCGTTCATGTTGACAGGCAAATCGGCCTGTTTTAACATTCCAACCACGAAATCCAAAGATACGCCCGGATGGGCGCTCTCTGCCTTAGCAAAAGCAGCTCTCAGAGTCTGGGAAGCTGCCATATCATGCTTTTCTAGCTGGGACAATATGTGACGTATTAAAACCGGTAATATTACGGTGGTTACTGGGGTACCATCATCCATCGTCATATTTTTGGGGGTTGCAGGTGGTTCCCTAAAACAGAGAAATGTCAATTTCATGGGACGCTATAGTGAAGGAGAACAAACGATTTTCCAAAAACCGTGGCTATTATTTTGAATTAAACAAGTAGTGCAAGAGAGTGCTTCCTATTATAGTTTAATATTATCTTGGGATAGTCCGCGAAGGCTTAAAGCCTAACTACTAACATACCATAATATCTGATTAATAAGAATGACACAGAATAGGATTCAATTTAAGTTTTTGTCGTTTTATAACAAAATTTTTAAGAAATCCAAAAGTTAAGCATCCTGGCTCAAACCCACAAGTAACAATGTTTGCTAATTTATTATTTTTGTGACTTTAAATAAGGTATTTACATAAGGAGTGGGTATTTTTGAATAGACACTTGGCCTTTATTTCACATAAGTGTATGATATAATTCTCGAAAATAAATAAATATTTTTTTTGGCGCAACAATTCTTTATGATGATAAAAGCTGTATTTTATATCTCAAGTCGGGCTGTCATGCAGGTGTTTCAAACGCTCAAGAATCAGTTGAACTCGAAGAGTGAGTTGTAGAACCCAGTCTTAAAGAGTTTGTATAGTAAATGAGCAAAGAATGATTTGGGGCAAAAGTAACAATTTGTTAATAAAAGAATGTTAAGATTTTAAAAAATTATTGTATTTTCATAATACTTGTATAAAAATACCTTTTTTACAAGGTCCATTGAACTAAATGTGCAGATTTACGCAAGCCATGCACGCAAAATTTGTTGTTCACAGTTATGTGCGCTTTTAGTAAGCTGATTGGGGTACAAATTTGTGATTTGAATTAGTTTTTATTAAGCAAAAATGTGGTATACTCGTACAAGCTGTTTATGGTAGTTAAATAAATTGACAAAAGCTCAAAGACTATAAAAATGAACCTCAGCAAAACGAACATTTTAGATAATGCAAAGTTTTAAAACATTCAGACCTAAAAACTAAATAAAGTTTCCTTCGTAGGTACTTAATATGGCAACTGAAAAAAATAAATAGAAAAAATGCATATTAATTAGTTTTCTGGATCATATTTACTGATGTTAACTGACGGGCACAATTAAGTCACACTGCCTTGCACTACTAGTACATATTATATGTTTGTGAACTATTTTAAATAACCTTGTTATAATAAACAGAAGATACTTACATTTTATAAAATTTAGTTTTTGCCACTTTTTAGACCACTTTTGTCACTAATAGCATTTAGTAATATACTAAAGAAGAATAACAAAAAAAATAAGCAAATTATTTAATTTATTTTAACTAAATTTCCCAAATGCATATGTAAGTCTTAATAATTTGGCTATTACTTAAAACTGTCAGCTGTAACACTTTTATCACTAGGATTTTAAGAAAAATGCTTAATCCCTCTAGTAACAACAGCTATTTTTACCCCCTACTAATACTTTAGTCCCCAAAGAAAGCCCTTTAAGGGAGTCCAAAAAATATGGGTATAAAATTTTATGACAGACTTTTCACCCCAAAATACGACACCCTGTATAACATGTGTATTTTTACATTCCAGAATATTGCAACTTTTGTATATATTTACTTTTTTATATTATCGATTGTTAACTTCTGCAATTGGTTCAACGCAATTTATGCGTAATTGTTTCAGTTTATTTATATTTTTTTATTATTATGTTTAAGAAAAAAACTAGCAAGCTATATCTCTTAAACAAATGTGAATGTATTTTTCTAAGTATCACAGACCTACGCCAAAAATTCTTTAATTGTAAAAATTAAATAAAAATTGGCAAAAATAGGATTTATATGAAAAAGAATGACTTTTTCAGACTATTTATTACAGAAAACTTTTTTAGTTATCTTAAACTGACTCTTATTCTTAAAATTCATGTTGTATTAAGTCCCTAAGATAAACTGAAAAATAGGAGATGTAGGTATACTTAAAAAGCAAATTTGTTTAAAAAATATAATAGTTAATTTTTTTGACCTGCCATTTTAAAAAAGCGTTTTCATTAATTATTATTAACACATCTAATAGCTCTTAGCACAATCTAAAAAAGAGTTGAATAACGTAAGGTCATAGTTCGACAGCAAAAAGATTTGTTTAAAAATCAAACACATCAGAACCAAAAACCTTATGGTTTGGACTCTACTATGTTATTTTTAGTAAAGACCTGTTAAAAAAGAAAACCTATAAAAAACTGTACGTTTTTTGGGTCGTTTATTCTCCTTACTTTGGGCATCCAGTGTAAATAATTTATATAAACATAAATACACAATAACAGAAAAACCATTAATCACCACCTGAAAGAGTTTATAAGTGATACCAAGTACCCTATATTATGAACCTTATCATTACTAATGACCTCATTAAGCAAACAAAGAGGATTATTTCCCAATAACCTATATCTATAGAGATAAAAT
Organism: Listronotus oregonensis; assembly: GCA_019359885.1. NCBI lineage: Eukaryota > Metazoa > Arthropoda > Insecta > Coleoptera > Curculionidae > Listronotus > Listronotus oregonensis. Next base: position 82,258 of record JAHBCN010001173.1, read on the forward strand.
ACCAATCCCTTCAGGTATTACAATACGGAAGCTTAAAAAAATAAAATATATAGGGATTACTGGTTATAAATAATACTATTATTATAATTATAATTATCTATAATAAAAATAATAGTTTTACTAATAATAGTATTCAACAAAAAATATGTAATATACATAGTGTCTCAGGAGAAGTAGCTAAATAGGACAAATGAATTAAAAAATTTGAATTTAAAAACAATATTTTGGGGTTATGGTCTGCAGTTTACCCAATTTTACTCAAATCGGAATTACAACGAAATTGGAAAAAATCGCCACCAATAAAGTACCTTTACTTCGGAAGTTAGATCAAAATTTTATGAAGATACATTTTTTAGAATTACAATTTATTTTATAATCTAAATTTATGGCTCATTGATTTAAACTATGGTGCTGTTCTTCAGCTATATAATTTTTTCAAACATCATAGTTTAATTTGATGGGCTAAAACTGAAAATTACAACATAAACTTTAATTTTAAACAATGCATTTTAATAAAATTTTGCTCTAACTTTCAAATTAAAGGTAGGTAAAAAGTATTTTTCTAAGTGTTACTGGTCTATGCCACAAATCTTTAAGTGTAAAAATTCAGTAAAAATTTGCAAAAATAAGATTTATACGAAAAAGAATGACATTTCTAGATTAGTTTTTACAGAAAACTGTTTTAGTTATCTTAAACTGACTGATGCTCTTTCTTCAACATTCATGTTGTCTACAGTCCCTAAGATAAACTGAAAAATAATAGGCGTAGGTAGACTTAAAAAGCAAAGTTGTTTAAAAAATATAATAGTTAATTTCTTGGACCTTTCATTTCAAAAAAGCTTTTTATTAATTATCATTAACATTTATAATGGCTCTTAGCACAATCTAAAAAAAGAAAAGTCAAATACCTTTAGGTCATAGTTCGACAGCAAAAACATTTGTTTAATCAAACCCATCGGTACCAAAAACCTTATGGTTTGGACTCTACTGTTATTTTTAGTAAAAACCTGTTAAAAAAGAAAACCTATAAAAAACTGTACGTTTTTTGGGTCGTTTATTCTCCTTACTTTGGGCATCCAGTGTAAATATTTTATATAAACATAAATACACAATAACACAGAAAAACCATTAATCACCACCTGAATGAGTTTATAAGTAATACCAAGTACCCTTAATTATGAACCTTATCATGACTAATGACCTCATAAAGCAAACAAAGAGGATTATTTCCCAATAGCGCCTATATCTATAGAGATAAAATACCAATCCTTTCAGGTATTACAATACAGAAGCTTAAAAAATTATAATACTTATATAGGGTTACTGGTTATAAATAAACATTATTATATTATCTATATTAATAATAATAATAGTTTTACTAATAATATTATTCAACAAAAAAATGTGTAATATACAGAGTGTCCCAAGAGAAGTGGCTAAATAGGACAAATGAATAAAAAATTTTGAATTTAAAAACAATATTTTGGGGTTATAGTCTACATGGTCTGAAACGACAGTTCACTAAATTTTACTCAAATCGGTATTACATTGAAATTGGAAAAAATCGCCACCAATGAAGCAAGTACCTTTACTTTAGAAGTTAGATGAAAATTTTATTAAGATACATTGTTTATAATATTGGTAAAATTTTACTTTACGGAGACCACACCGATTTCCATGAATTTTTGGATTTTGGAATTTTTTCCGGCAACCTGTAGTTTTCAAGTTATGAGGCCTCCAAGTGAACTAACCTCAAACTTCTCTCTTCTTGAAACTGATTACCAACAAATGGGAACATACACTGATTAGGCACTTATATATTAAACAAATACACTAAAATTTACAATAATTTATTGTCTATTTTAAGTAAAAATTATCTTAAATGAATCCACTTTTCTGTACGTTGTAAGAAGATATATGATGTATAACTGGTTGCCTGATTCATAATTAAGTTGTAAAGATATAAAAAACTAAATTTATTTGAGGTGTTTTTTACTAAAAATAAGCAATAAAGTTTTGTAAATTTTAGTCTATTTGTTTAATATATAAGTGCCAATCAGTGTTTCAAGAGGAGGAATTTTGGAAAAATATTCATTTTGACCCTGCATAATACAGATTTGAGTAAAATTTGGTGAACTGTGGTCTCCTAGTGTACAGACCATTATCCCAAAGTACCTACTGTTTCAAAACTCAAAAATTTTTGGTCCATTTATCCTATTTAGCAACATATCCTGGGGCGAACTGTATAAGGGATTAAATATAAACAATAATTTTAATTTTGCAGGTGCTTCTTGAGTGCACTGGTCGGAAAGACTGTAGAGGGAAGAGCTGGACTTTCTAGGTCCAGACCAGTTCCCAATTTTTTACAATATAAAATAAAATTATTTTTTTTATTGAATGGATTCAAAGTAAACAATACTTATTAAAAAAGTGTAGCTTTAAACTATATAAATTTTTTACCTTAAGAAAAAAACATACAAAACATAAGAAAATAAAGTACTTTGTTCAGTTTAAATTAAAAGACTAAACACCTTGGTTTAATGTTAAAAATATACAGTAAATTTTGAACAATTTTTAATAAATGTCCAATACAAATTACTCTCTTCAAAATAAAGCAGTCAAACAGTAAATATAACCAAGTGACAAATATTTGTTCAAATATATATTATAGGATTTTAAAATTGTATTGTCCATTTAAAAAAATTGTATATATATATTAAAAATAAAACAAGTATTTATTAAAAAAAATGTGTGGGCACTTGGATAATTCATAATTACCTTTAAATAAACTTCAACACTGCAAGATTTCTTTCACAATAATTACAACCAAATAAGGCAAATGAGGAAAAACTGATGTTATTGCACTTAAGAAACACGATTTTGTTATGTCCTTTCCAAGAAATCTCTGATATAAAATGTGGTTTTCTTATCCTAAAGTAAATTTAAACAATGGACCAAGACAATAAGTGATTTCTTGAAGGACCAAAATTCAGCAGGATATGATTGAACTAGCAGGTTTTATGAGTAATCCAAGTGGAGTGAGTAATTTAAAAAAAAACAAAGATAAGTAGAATAGCTGGGATGGAAGATATCACTTCTTAATGATTGTTTTTAGTTTAATGCAAGCTCCATTATATAAAGTAGCCATATGTTAGTAAAATAATTTTACTTACTAGTTTTTTGGTTTGGCGTCCAGCTTTTTTTGTTAATTCCTATGTGTTAATTCTTGAAAAAAAAATCTTATCGAAAAACCCAAAAACAGCTAAACTGTCACTGTCAAATATGGGTAAATGGGCGTTTATCTATTTAATTAGTTTGCTACGTCCCTAATTTTTTGTCCACGATATACTAGATTCCACAAATCTTTAACGTCGAAAGTATGTCTTGTAATCAGTGAACCTGCTTTAAAGTTACAAAACTTTTTTGAAAGAGAAATACACTATATGATTAATTAGTGTGAAAAAGTGCTTTGGGAAAATTCCTAACACAATTTTCTTTTTCACAATGATGCGTGACCGTGTGGTCAAAAATACATCAGATCTGCCCCTTGGATGATTACGTATGGTACGGACCCAGACGATGGAATCACCCTGCACTGTTTTGGCAGTGGGCACCTGTAGGAAGCCCGAAACAAAAACAAGTAATAAAATATTACTTGCCAGTACCCCCATGGTCTTCCATTGTAGCCTTTAAAAAGTGCTTTGAAATTCTTCACAATTTACTTTTCAAAAGATGCTACCGCATGAGATAAACTATCTCTCTGCACCCTTTACGTCACTACGTATTTCAGGGAACCCGACGATTTTTAATACTTCCGATTCTGTTTAGGTTAGATGGATACCTGATTTTTAAACGTCCAAAACCCAAAAACAAAAGTTAAAAAGTTTAAAACTGTTTCCAGACCCCCATGGTCATCCAATGTAGATTAAAAAGTGGTTTACCTAGTAATGTATCATGGCTTTCACTTTTTGGTCTCCGTCGGTGGACGTTCAACCAGCTCTCCCCTTTCCAGAAAACGTTGTTATCAACGTGGCTTTCCCAGGCTTTGTACGTGGAACTTCTGGATAGTCGGGCTCTGTAGCCCCCAAAAATTCCGAACTTTTCAAAAACTTAAATTCTCAAAATTTTCTAAAATATTTTCTTATCGATGCAGGCACAAAAAATGGACATCCGACCAGATGACTGCTACTGGTATCGCGCATAACCGTTTTCTGTCAGTACTGCTTCTTCCTGCTGAGCGCGCAACCATCTTCCGCCATTAGGAAAATCCCTCGTGCGTGGGGCTCCCAGAAAGAAACAGATATAGGAATCATCGCTCACAGCGCTTTGGCCCCAGAAGAAGGACTCCATCTTTTGGCTTGAGTTTCTTCTTGATCCCCGATGAGTAAAAGCCGTTGGATACAGCTCCTTCAGCCGCCTTCCCGGAAAAAACTATGTAGTTTTTTATCGCGAGCACTTCACTGATCGGAGGTCAAATAGGAACTGTGAATACGTGCTAGAGGTGCGGAACTATCGTGTTGTTAATTTTTAGGTACCAAAAAATAACTTTGTTAAAAATTCATATTTTGAGAAAAAAGCACCCTAACAGAAACCGGTTAAATTTTCCTTGTCGTTTTTCACTTCCAATCACAGTATAACCTGCCTTTCTCAATCAGCGTGTCTGAGTGGTCGACGGGAACTAACAGACCAATCAGCACGCAGAGCGAAGTATAATATATACCCATTTCACTGATGCTGCCTCTAGAAAGTATATGCTCAAGGTGTTCCCTTGTTTTTGCCTACATTTAAAATCTTCGAGAAGATACCTGCTAGAGAGAGCGGAGAGAGCCTTGCTTCTGGCCCGAGAAAACAAGCGTGAGAGAGAAAAAGAAAACAGGTTTACAACCTTTTTTCTCGCTCGGTTTTGTTATATTCCTGGCCTGTCAACCAATATCAGCAAGCAGAGTAAGAGAGAAAGGTTATACCCTGTTTTCTTTCTTTCGCTCACGCTGGTGGTATGTGTGGACTTTACGCATGGACTTCCATAGTTCATAGTATAGTGGTGACATCTTACGGTTAGGGAAAAAGGATTTTGTAATTTGTAATTTTCTGTTTTACCGGGAACAACATTTTTGTCGTGCGTTTTTCTAGAAAATAAATACCTAACATAACAAGTAAAAATTGCTATTTTTGACGTAAAGTATAACAAAATATTGAGATAAATCAGGAAATAGGATTTATTTTTTATGAATTTGTAACCATAAAGATTAAATAACAATCCGCATTTGATAGTACATAGTTTAAGATGAGTAAAGAGGATTCTGCAAATGCAAAGGTAATTCTTAGTTTTAATATTTTTTAAATTACTATGGCCCCATAAGTCTTTTGTTTCCCAAGATTCAGCTGGTTTTTTTATTTTTTTAGCCTGTACTTCCCATAAAGCACGATTGGTATCAAACCGACTCAGCAGTCGTGATTACCGTACTTGTTAAAGACATCAAAGAAGAACAGTTAAAAGTAGATATCACAGACTCATCTGTAAAAGTTCATATAGAAGTTCCTGAGTATGAAGAGTGTAATAAGTGTTTTAACTTGTCTCATAAAATTATTTCAGATCAATGTAGCTATAAATTAACTCCCTCAAAGGTATATTAAAAAGTTGTCTATAAAATACAAACACATGGTTTTTAGATATTTTAAATAATAACCCTTAAAAAAAGGTGATTACAAAGATATAGGTATCACACTTTTATTTTTTAGATTGAAATAAAATTAAAAAAGACTGAAGGATTAAGATGGGATAAATTAGAAGGCAATTTAGTGGACGAAAAAATTAAAGTTATACCTCAGGTGTCAAGTGGTAAGTAACACTGTAATTACAATGGTTTTGAAATTGATTTGCTTGTTGGAAAAATTTACTTTGATTTTTCTTAAATCCAAAACCCTGCCTTAGTTTTTTTTTTACTTTCTATAACTTCTTTTACTTAGTTATTATTTCGTTTATTAGTTCTGATGAAGAACTTACTTATTTTTTAAGTATGGGAGATATGCATATAATCTAAATATTTTTTGTTTATAGGCTCGGCACCAGAATTAAATGGTCCTCCCTCTTACCCCACATCAAAAAAAGGAAAAGATTGGAATCAAGTAGAAAAAGAGATCAAAAAAGAGGAAGAGGCAGAAAAACCTGAAGGGGAAGAAGCTTTAAATAAACTGTTTCAAGAAATTTATGGAAAGGGAAGTGATGAAGTGAGAAAAGCTATGAATAAAAGTTATGTGAGTATTCAAAAAACACTTTCAAGACTTTTAGCTGATTGAAATATTTAACTCTCTGCATGTGTGCAATGAAAATTGCAAAAAGTGGCCAGTCCAATACTAGCATCAAAATTTGATTTTTTTTTACAGATGGAAAGCGGAGGAACAGTTTTAAGTACTAACTGGTCGGAGGTATCCCAGAAGAAAGTTGAAGTTAAACCGCCAGATGGTATGGAATTTAAAAAATGGGATAGTTAAATTAAACCAATTCTTAGTATTTTTTTAATTTTTGGATTGTTCATTTACTTTATTTACTAAATTATTTATGTTTGTACTAACAACAAAATTTGCATTAAAAAGTATAACATATTTATTTTGTTGTTATTACCCCATATAAATCACAAAAGTGGAGGCAAGATCAAATTGGCATCTTCGCCAAGTGCTCCGAGAGTTTAACAACCCATGTGGTAAGCGGAAACAAGAATATTCATGTTTGGTTCACTTAGAGACCATGGAGAAATTCACCCTTCCATCTATAGGTGCTGTAAAAATTTATTAGACATGTTGGGGTTAGAGAAGCGTCAATCGTGAATGATTCGATCACATTGACCGAATCGTTTATGAATATTGAACGATCGAATCTCGTACGCTCGCAGTAATCAAATCACTAGCCGACGGAAAGTAACGTAACGAATAAAGTTGTGTTGTCTGGCTGGCGACTAGCTTGACTTCGCCCCATACATAGAAGAAAGAGTAAAGCTGCATTTAGCAATGAAGTTGGGTGAATGTTGTTTCATATGTGGAGCAATTAGCATTTACAATTCAAATTTTTCCCATTTAAATGCTAACTGCTGCCACTATGACAAAACAATTCCACCTCAACTTGATTCGATGCATTTAAATGCAGCTTTAGGTATGTTTACCTCCATGCTTCAATCACGGATGCTAATACTTCATATCAATAACCAGTCCATTGTGCCATGTGTCACCATATCGAATTATCGACCGATCGACCACCGCTGGGACGTTTGGTTTGGTACGCCTTATAAAAGGTATGTTTGTTATCAAGTTAAAAGTAGGTGAGAGTAGGACTAAAAAGTGGAACTAAGTGTAAATAAGTTCCAATTTGATTTTTATAAAAAACGCGTTTTAGACTTATTTAAAAAATTAAAAATGGCTTTATGCTTATGATTATAAACAAACAACTTTAAGTCTTGTATTAAACATGATTCTAACTTCAGTACTTCGAGAGTTAGCGTAATTAAGTGAAAACTAGTTTACACCAGAATTCATACGAAACAACTAGACCAAAATTACACTGACGATAACAAACGGTTTATTGATAAAAAAGTGTAAAATAGAGTACTCTATTTCTGGATAACAAACAGACCTAAGAATGATTGATTGAATGAACAATTGAAAAGATTGAATCATTTGAGAAATCGGTCAATGATTGATTCGATCACCAGTAAGTGATCGAGTTACCCATCTCTAGTTGGGGTATATAACCTTCGAGTAAATACCTTCTGAAGGTAGCCTTTCCTCTCGGCACTGCAAACAAGCGTGCGAGAGAGAAAGAAGAATCACAGTATAACCTTTATCTTGCTCCAAAGTGCTAACTGGTTAACGGAAATGAGCCGACCAACCACAGTATCACCTCTCCCTGTCGACCAATCAGGCACGTGAAGCGAGAGAGAAAGGTTCTACTGCTATTCTTAGTCTCTCGCATACTTTTTAATTTTAGGTTATTAACATAAAAAATAAATCAAATGTGTTTAAGGCATAAACATAATACATATAGACTGCCGAATTGACCCCAGGAGCGAACGAAAACGCTATACGAGCCGCACTCATGCTCTTTTATTTTAGCGACGAACTGCATAGCCCCGCAATAGGCGCGCGCTAGAGTGAGAGAACATGAATACAGCGTTTTCTCTTACTCTTGGAGTCACTTTGGCTGTATGGCATCAGCAGTCTACAATACTACAATTTAAGGCTTAAGGTTTGAACTTTATGTTAGACCTTCGAGCAGTGTGGATGTCCGGTTGAAAACTTTATGGCTTTTACAGGAAAAGTGGCTCGAGGAGCCAAATTGGGCGTTTTTAACTCTTGGGTATTAGGAAGAAATTCAATTGCCATTTAGTAGTGCCGTGAGAGTTTATTTTTAAAGTCTAAAGTGATTTCTTAACCTTTTTTTAGAATCACACGTGGTGGCGTTGATCGTGTTGTGGTTAAAAGTACAAACTCGTGAGGACAAAAAAAGGTTCTGACAGAAACCGGTATCTGGACTTTGGGATTGCATTTTGCAGCATCTAAACGTACATTACAAGATTTTTTTTTTTTTTGGTAATGTTTGGATAATTTCTTATGATTAGAGCTAGACCCTAAAAATTATCCCTCGAATGCACTGGTAAAATGAATCCTGAAGGAGTTCGAGCCAATTAGTTATAGCAAGTATGGACTATAGAGGTAAGGATCACCCTTTCTTATTGCTGTTTCAATAAGAACTAATGACCTTGACCGCAATAGAAAAAATAAAAAGACCTTATAAAGTAAAGTTTAAAAACGGCCTCTGAAACATAATGCCATCTTAATTTACTGCAATTTAAGGGCCATTTTATCACAGAGTGGGTGACCCTTATCTCTAGAATCCATGATAGGTAGCCGAGGTTAAAGACCGCAGGATTCCGATTTTATTGGGAGAATGGTTAGAAAAGAACCTGTTTAATTTTGCCCCAATTTTATTATTTTTTTAAATATTAATTAAAATAATTTTGGGGAAAATAAACCGTTTATAATAAAATAACCTTTTTCCACTTACTTTAAATTTAACAAAAAGGCCTTGTTCCAACCAATTAAAAATTTTGGAATGGGGTAAAAGGGTCAACCTCCTTTTTAGTTTATTTTTGAAAGGCTTAGGTTTGAGGTTAAGTAATATGTGAGGTTAATTTTAAACATAAATGGTTTTTTATTATTTAAAATAAATTAGCTAAGACAGGATGATAAAACAAATACTTAAGAGCACATTCCGTAACTACAAACATGATGTAAAAGCCCTAAACAGCTACTTCTTTCATAAGAGTCAAAATAACATAAGATTTAGAACCCTTCCAAGTATTCAACAACGAAATTTCTCCTTAAGCAAAAGTTTTAGGGACAAACTATTCCATGAAAAGGAAAATAACTTCGTGTTTCGTATTATAAACAAAGGTCTGCTAGCTGACACAGTGCTGCCCTTGCATAATCCACACATAACGAATGAGACAACATTTAACTTATTTTTAAATCAAAACTGGAGAACCTCGAATCCTACAGAAATCGTAGAAGCTTTTAAAAGTGTTAAACAATATTGTATAGACCGAAACATTAATGTTTCAGACCCTCGCTTTGATAGTTTAGTTGATGGTCTTATGGACCACTGCGAAAAATTAACAGATAATGAGCTATTGGAACTTTTGACATGTTTGTCTTACTATCCAAAATGCCCATCTTACCAAGCACATAATTACCATGATATTTGGAGCTGTCTAGATGACATGTGTCTATGGAGAATGCATAGTTGGGATCTGAAGATGATTTTTGACATTGCAGATGCATGGTATAAGTTAAATATGGGTAAAGTATGCGATTTTCTTTATGAAGTTTTGGAAAAATTTTCTAGAAAAGCCGATGAACTTACTAAAGATCAGCTTGTGCATATTTTCTTTTATTTTAATGTATGCAGAAAACGAAATGTGGATTTTGAATATGAAGCAGCTCTTGAACACAAAATACATGAAATGAATGTTGATGAAATGGCTGTGGTTGGTTTGGGATATTTTAAAACTCAAAGTAAAATTAAAATATTGTCTATTCAACAGGCTATGATTCGTGAAGTTACTAGAAAAAGTATGGGAATTCATGAAATAACTTTAACTGCCATAATGAAGGTATTTATACTTAAGTTTAATTGTTTCTAAAACAGATACAGTATTTAAAGTTTTGAAGTTATACATAAAAATAGCTATTTGCATTTGTTTTAAACCTTCAAGAAAGGAAACTTTTATTTAATATAACCAAAATTGTTTTTTTAATGTGCTTTCAGTATTGAGAATAATTAAGATTTTTTATTTATTAAATATAAACTAAATTTGAGAACCTGGATGGTTTAGAATTTATTTTTGTAGGCTTTACGCTTCTCCACTCCAAGCAAACTTATAGGAGATATAAATATGATGTTGGATAGTTTGTATCCAGAACTAGATAGGTTGTCTGATATATGTTGTCTTCATATAGCCCTATTATCTACTGGAGTGCAAACTTATCACAAAAATACTTTAAGGTTTGTCTTTATTTAGTCTTAATAGAACTTACAGTTACTTGAGAATCAAAAGTGTAACATCTAATGTAGGTATTTGGCTCCTCAAAATTTTATGTTTTTTGTGTGTCTAAAACCGTTTTATTAAAAGTGCTGTGTATCAAATTGTTTATAATAAAATCTCCAACGTAACTATTCACATTTTCAAATTCATCAAACCCTGAGTTTCACGTAATTTAAAAAAAACGGTTGCAGTTTTAAAATAGCCATACTGATTTATTTTACACAAAAAACCCACGTGTTATCTTTAAAATTTTTTGCGAACCTTCCTTATCTACTTTCATTCTTATTTGAATCTTGGATGTTAGTAAAGGCGTAAATTATTAAATATGGTCGCCTGCTCGAAATGCAGTAATGAAGAAAATGAAACCTATTCACATGCTAAATGTGACAGCTGCGGGGATTTGCTTTGTCTGACATATTCATTACTAACAGCTTCTGAACAAAAGGGTGTTACAGTTAAAAAAAGATCACCTTGTCTAGCCTATTTGTGCAAAAAATGTTTAAAAGCTAGAAATGTGGACAGAGCCTATGACGCTTTGGAAAATAGTGAAGCTGCGAAGATAAGGAATATTTTAATTAAAACAATTCAAAATGGTTTCGATAGTATCAAGCTGACATATCCGAAATATGATAAAATGGAGAAAGTCTGGAAGCACATAGACTCTACAAATACCTCGATAAACAGCTTAAGAGTTGAGAATTCAGCCATTGTCAAAAAAGTAGATGAACTGAAAATAAGCTTCCAAGACCTAATCAATCAATCAATCATCAAACAGTAGACAAAAATAGCGATAAAAAGGGAAAAGATGAAATAATAAAGATGGTCGAATCAGTTGAAGACATAAAACGCAAATGTGAAGTTCTAGAAACAACATGCCCCAAAACGGACAAAGTAGATAAAATCTGTCAATATGTGGATATATCAATCAATACAATAAATGATCCCAAATCTAATACTATGGATATGGCTTCAAAAATTAATAAACTAAAAACGAGCTTTGAGAACGTAATTGACACCAATAAGATGATACACCTCTACACTGTCAACAATAGCAACCAACTAGCACAGAAAACCAATAAAAGTAATAATAAAGGGGAAGCAAGTGATATAACAAAATTAGCCAAATCATATGAAGACCTAAAGCATAGATGCAATGCTTTGGAATCTAAAATGAACTCTATGAAGAACACAGTCTCCAAGTTATTTAATTCCCAAAAAGCAGCGGTGTCAACTGATTTACTGGCAGAAACAATTCCACAAAAAGGGAAAAAGGTCACTGGTATAGCAAACGACACCCAAGGGATTATTTCAGCGGTAACCAACGTCACAAAATTGTCTGTTTTTGTTAGCAAGCTCTCGCCCGATGTAACATCACAAAAGTTGCTGGAATATCTGCAGAAGACATTTGGTGCCTTACATACCTTTAAGTTGGAACAACAGTCTGTCAGGTCTGGAGATTACGTCAGCTTTAAAATAGATGCCGATCCTTTCTTAGAACAACAGCTACTTAATGTCTCAAACTGGCCAAAAGGAATTATTATAAAAAAGTTTAAATTTTTTCGGGGCCACATGGGACAGCAAAATTCACCTCCAAGAAACCACCAAAGGTTCCCAGGAAGATCTTTTACCAGATGGGGAAACTACCATAGGCAATATTAAAAATAAAAACATACCAGTGACAAAACAAGCTGAAGCCAACATGAGAGTCGTGGATAAGCCAAATGGCACTGTCAATTTAAATATGGATGGTAAGTTTTTCTTACTGCATGCTAATGCTCAGGTTATTCGCGATAAGATCGAAGAATTCGAAATTTTATTAACAGAAAAGTCAATTGACTGCTTCTGTGTAAATGAACATTGGTTGTCTCAACCTGAATTTGAGGTTATTAATCTGGATGGTTTTGGTGCTGCTTCTGGTTTCTGCAGGTCTGTGAAACAGCACGGAGGTGTGGGTATATACCTTAGAAATAGTCTGGTAAGCACCTCACTCAATCTAGAGCCAATGTCGATTGAACAGCACATTGAAGTGACTGGTATCTTGGTGAGACAGCTTAATCTTCAGATTGTTACAATTTACCGATCTCCAAATGGAGATTTTGATTTGTTTACAGAGGGTCTAATAAATATTTTAAACAAGTTAGATCATTCAAAACATATAATTATAACTGGTGATTTTAATGTGCATTTCCATACAAGCAATGCAAAAGCACATGAAATATGTAACATATTTTTTGTCTTTTAACCTTCATAAATTTGTGAGTTTTGCAACAAGGAAAGAAAATTGTCTCGATAACGTTTTCTCTAATAAAACTGAACAAACACTAATTACCACTAAGCTTCCACTTAATTACCTATCTGATCATAATGCAATTAAGTGTACTTTTACAGGTCTGTCAGAAATTCCAAAAAAAACTCATATTCACTATAGACCAATAACCCAACTGGGACTATTTAACTTCTATAACTGTATAGAAGAGGAATCGTGGGACTTTATCTCCGATAGTCTTTTTAATATAAATGATAAATTTACCAAGTTAACTGATATTATAAAGGAGCAATAGAAAAATGTTTTTCATTAAAAGCAAAAAAAAATGACTATAATAATAAAAAAAGACATATTAAATGGTTTAATGATCATCTACGGGAAATGCGCGATAAACTGCACTTTCCTACAGATTTAAACAAAGTTAACACAACCCTAATGCCCAATACCTTGGTAAGAGTAATGAAGGCAGAATATCGAACTGAAATTCGAAAAGCGAAAAAATCTGCTCATGACAACTTCATAAATACGGCAGTAAACAAACAGGCTGCTATGTGGCAAATTGTAAACAATAATCATGCTTGTAGACACAGCTATTCCGATACTCTGACACTGAGCGATTTAGTAAATATTTTTGTTCTATAGCTGAGAATGTCATTAATCAGCTGGCAGACTGTAATAAAATTTTCTGGCATGACTATCTAAATAAAAGTATAGAAATGCCTGAACTTAAGATTAGGCACATTACCTTTAATGAAACTCGCAAACTGATTAGTAATTTAAAAACAAAAAAGTAAGGATACTTTTGGAGTGAGTGTGAAAATACTAAAAACGATTACAAATTATTCGATAGTCCCTCTTACTAAATATTTTGTTCTATAGCTGAGAATGTCATTAATCAGCTGGCAGACTGTAATAAAAATTTCCGCGACTATCTAAATAAAAGTATAGAATGTCCTGAACTTAAGATTAGGCACATTACCTTTAATGAAACTCGCAAACTGATTAGTAATTTAAAAAACAAAAAAAGTAAGGATCATTTTGGAGTGAGTGTGAAAATACTAAAAACGATTACAAATTATTGATAGTCCCTCTTACTAAATTAATAAACTTAGCTATAATGCATGAAATCTTTCCAGACATACTAAAGACCGCAAAAGTTATTACTATTTATAAACAAAAGGGTTCAGTGGATGATTGCTCAAATTATAGGCCTATCTCACTGTTACCTATATTATCTAAAATTTTTGAAATGGCAATTAAAATTCAGTTGACTGATCACTTTGAAAATAATGCATTGTTTTTCCAGTTTGGCAGTTTGGCTTTAGAAATAAAAAATACACATCACTGGCAATAAACTGTCTTGTCGAGCACATTCAGAGAGGTTTTGAGAATGGCCTTGATACTTTTGCTTCTTGCTTGGACCTAACAAAGGCCTTCGATTGTGTTCGGCACGACATTTTGCTGGAAAAACTGCTTATTACAGGATTGGCAATGGTATGACAAATCTGTTAAAATCCTACCTTTCATCACGATTCCAGTTTGTTGCGTTTGGAGGGGAAAACTCAAGTCTGAAATCAATAAAGTATGGTGTGCCCCAGGGCTCTGTCCTGGGCCCGGTATTGTTTCTTATTTTTATAAGTAACCTTCCAAACTTTCAGGATTTACTTAAGATAATCTTATTTGCTGATGAAACCACTACACTTAATAGTTATCATCCATCTCAAATCCAAGGAATTGTGGAAACACAAGCTAACATTCAGCAATGGTTTCTTGCAAACAAACTGTGCCTTAACATACAAAAATCTCAGCACATAAACTTCACACTAAGACAGTCACAAAGCCACAAACTTTTGACACCAGTGAAGAAGTTGTTTTTCTTGGAGTTACACTTGACCCAGGACTGATTTGGGAGGCAAAAAATTGTCAAGAGCACTGTTTTTAATAAGGGGACTTTCTCGCTGCGTGTCTTTGGATGTCATACTCTGTGCTTACCATGCAATGTGTGCATCAAGGATTTCCTATGCTCTGATTGGGTGGGGACATTCATCCCATGCTGCAAAAGTTTTTTTATTGCAGAGAAGATGCATTCGCATAATTGCTAATATTGGCTCGGAGGATTTACAACATTTTATCAAACTAGGGGTTCTTACTTTCCCATGTTTATATATCTTCCAGTGCCTCATGTTTATTAAACAGAACATTCACTTGTATCAAAGCAACCAGCAGGTCCACAGTTATAATACACGTAACAATCAGGATTTAATCCATAACTTTCAAGACTTTGGAGATCCAGGGGTGGCACCAATTACTTCTGTATAACGTACTTTAATGCACTTCCGTTGCACATTAGGAGTTTAAATGACAAAGCTTTTAAAAGCACGATAAAAAAATACCTTTTAAAAAATGCTTTTTTTTTCATTAAAGAATACCTGGGCACTGGCCTCATTTTTGATTGCTGACTTAGTTTTTCTTAAAGAGAATGATACTCCAGGACTCTCATGGCTGCCAAGCTTTTTATAAAATAATTGTTTTAGTTTTATTAAATTTTAAAGATTGTATATGACTGTGTTTTATTGTGATGTAACTGTACTGTCTTTCTTATTTTAGTATAATTTTTAAGTAATTAATATATTTTGTAGATTGTTTTATTTTAATTTGTTTTAACATGTAATAATTGTATTAATTTCTTATATTATGTAAATTGACGTGTAAAAACACTTATGTAGTGTTATTACCAAGGTACAAATAAATTACAACTGTATCTCCCGATATGCTTAGAGCCATTTGGCATATATGAGAATTATTCCGAAAAATTATTGAAATAATTCTGGTAAAAAAATTTCCAATAATTTTGTTTTTTTTTACATGTTTAACAATTTAAACTAAAATTTTAAAAGAGATACAAATATGTTTTGTACAAAAGTTTCTTTATAATGATTTTTGAATATTCTGCTAGAATAAGTATACAAGGTCAGGTAAAAACGTTATCGGACCTAACCTCATTTTTTTTTAATTGGAACATACTGTAATTTTGATCTAAAAAGGAATCATAGTAAATTCTCTTTTTAAAAATATAACACACCATGGATGATTTTGGTTTTCTAAGCCATTTATTTAAAATTTATTATAAAACAAAAGGTAATATCCTAGAAACAAAACTATGTCGACATTCTAGTGGCTATTAACGTTTATTGCCAATTTCATTTTTACATATTACCCTGTGAAAATGACTTATAACATTTTGAAAAATTTGAATGATATTAAAAGTGGAAAAACAAAGAAATGGCGCAAAATGTATATTTTTTTCGCTATCCGGAAAGCCGGCAACCATTTTATGGACATATTTCGGCGACTTTTACGACGCGAAATTAAAAACTTATAATAAGGAAAATAAAAGAAATAAGCTTGTTAGGATTTGTCAAAATCCTAACACCCCATAATCACGTAAGAATAGTATATCCTGTGATAGCTTTGAATAGTAGTAGCTCAACTTTTATTTAAATAAAAACTCCCCTAGACGCGTTTAGTACTTTTTGTGAGTATTGAATCAGATTAAACCGTCAGACTTGGCGATGCAATGCTCATGATGCAGTCGAGGAAAATAAGCCAGATACTAAAATATGACCAAATGCATAGTGTATTTGCATCTTAACTCGACAACTTTATCAAAGAGTTTATAAGGCCTTTACAGTAATAAAACCATCACATATGAATGCCTTAAAATCCGTTTGAAAAAGATGTCAAGAGTGCATTGAAAACAACGGAGGGGCTTTCGAACATTTGCGATGATTGCCGTTATTTTTTCTCTTCTTCTTCTTCTTCTTCCTAGGAGCCGTCTTTCACTACCGGAGGCAGCGCAGCCTCTTGGGTTTTTTTTCTCTTAATCAGAATCTTCTATTTCGTTTTAAAGTTCCTATAGTTGTTTAATTTACTTTTTTGTGCCAACTACTTCTAGTATTTGTATGTTAAAAAATATGTAACGTCTTTCCAGCTACAATGTCAACAAAGTTTTGTTTCTAGGATATTAGCTTTTATTTCATAGCCTACTGTGGCTTAAAGTAGTAAAGTTTAAATAAATCGTATACAAAACCAATATCATTCATGGTGTGTTATACTTTTGAAAATAGAATTTAATATGCTGTCCTTTTGGATTAAAATATACAGAGTATTCGATAAAAAATGAGGTTAGGTGCGATAACTTTTTTACTTGACTCCGTATACTTATTCTGAAAACGGCAAATTATTCAACAATTATTACAAAAAAGCATTTATGTAAAACTTTTTCTGTATCTCTTTTAACTAAGAAAATAAAGGGTATTTAAAAATGGTAATTTTTAATTTTTTCCAGTATCTCGTAAGCAAGGGAAAATTTTCAAATTTTGATTTTACCATTTCAAGTTTAACCCAAAAAGAGCGCATAATGGCTATATTACTTTTTTGATAGCACTAACATTTACAAAGATACTCGATAAAGGTGTCTAAAAACCCTGTACTATTGACAAAAATTCTATGAAAACTTTTATCAAAATGTTAGAGATAATTTTCGCAATAAAGGACCCCGCAAATTTTTTATTTAAAATGAGTTTTGGTCAATTTTTTTCAAACTTTGCATACTGATAGTTCTTAACATACTGACCAAAAGTCTCCACGTCCACAAAACCCGAAAACTTCCCCAATCCCCCCAAAATGACCCTTAAAAGTCACTGGGATTTTTCTTATGGTAGCCAATTGTTTCCTGCTTCAATTGTTTTCTAAACACATAGGGGTGGATCATAAGTATCAACACGGAATAACTCCACGGGCACAAAAACCAAAAATCCCCTCAACTCCCCAAATCACCCTCAAAGGTCAGTGGGATGATTTTGAGATGTTGGAGGGTAACACGTGGCCATACAGCTGGCTGTGAAATGGACTTCATGATATAATGGCTTCGCCCGGTCAACAGGGAGGCGAAAGTTTTGTGCGAGGTTGAAGTCTGGAGCAGGGGAGGAGGTACTAGAGGGTTTACATACCCCATAAGAAATCCAGGTACAGGGGATTTCAAGCTGTACCTCTGTGCTATTTAAGTGGCTACAATTCGACAACACTATCAAAACATTCCGCAGAGAAATTGACCGAACTATCAGTCAAAATCATCCCCATCAACCTTTGAGAGTGATTTTAGAAGGGTTGGGGGGTTTTTGGCTTTTGTGCCCGTGGACACTTTTGACCGGCGTGTTAAGACCTATCACTGTACAAAGTTTGAAAATAATTGGCTGAAACCCATTTTCCATAAGAAAAATCCCTAGTAACTTTTAAGGGTGATTTGGAGGGGGTTAGGCGGCTTTTCGGGCTTTGTGCCAGTAGAGACTTCAGCGTGTTGAGAACCATCACTGTACAAAGTTTGACAACAATTGGCCGAAACCCATTTTCTATAGAAAAAATCCCAAGGACTTTTGAGGGTGATTTTTGGGGTTGGGTAGTTTTTCGGGGTTTGTGCCCGTGAAGACTTTTGACCGGCACGTTGAGAACTATCAGTATGTAAAGTTTGAAAAAAAACCAAAAACCACTTTCCATAGGAAAATTGCTGGGCCCTTTCACCAATTCAATTTTAATTATTTTTAGAAAGTGTTCAGAAAAACTAGCACACAATCTGCCAAACACAAGACTGAAAGACATAGAAAGAATTTTAAATGTATTGACGATGTTCAATTTTGATCCTAAGACAAAACCAGATATTTTTCAGGCAGCCTATGAGGAGCTACATAAAGATAGTCGATTAGCCGAAATAAATACATTTCCAAGATGTCTGGCTTGTTCCTTAAATTATTTGAGTTTGCAGGGAATTTATTCTTATAAGTTGATGAATAGGGTTTTAGATGCCGATTTTATTAATATTACTTATGGTAAGTAACCATACTTTTTAGCATGTACATTTTTTAACCATGTTTTATACTAGATTAGAATCGGATATCCGACCTCATACAGTCTGTGGCACAATCAGATATCTGTCATCATACAGTCAGTTGAAAATTAAATGCAGGATCCATGATAAAACTTGCGTATCTGGTTGAGCGCTGCATATATCCAGTATATCCAAATAGCAATGAAGATGTGTGGTGCACTTAGCATAACAGTAGGGTTGCTAACAGGGCACGATAACCTAAGAGGACTACTACACAAGATAGGCTCATACAATGGGGACCCAAGTTGCAGAATGTGCGATGAGGGGGAAGAAACAGCCTACCATATCCTGTGCGAAAGTGAAGCATTGAATCATAAAAGACAGGAATTATTTGGGCAAGCGGAAATGAGCCCACAGGAATATATCAACCAACCAGTCTCGGGGTTATACAGACTTGTAGAAGGAACAAGACTAATGAAAGGATTGGTAAAAAAGATAATGGGAGATTAGGCACAAAAAGCCCAAGAGGCTGCGCTGCCTCCGGTAGTGAATCAAGACGGCTCTCAGGAAAGAAGAAAAAGAAGAAGAAGGCGAGCTACGCGGCGATGCCATAATTATAATTTTGTTTTTGCTATTACAAGCAAGTAACGTCAAGTTAAAAAAAGAGTATCGCTGATAGGACACACTAACTGAAGTATGTGCCTTTCTTGGCCCATTCGGTTATGCAGATGTTGGTTGCCTTCCTCTATGTGTTTTGTTCTTAATGAGTTTTTCTTTATGCTCTACACTTTCATTGCCAATTGATTTTTTTTTATGGAAACATTAATAAAAAAGTTTTTCATATTTAGAATGTTACCATTTTTTTAAGGAAAATCGGCCAAGTTTCTACCACGCGAACTTTTATCATTAGACGCAAGTATAGATATAGAATGCCCAGATTACAAAGGTAATAGGTTACCTCTGCACCTAAAATATAAAGCTACTAAATGGCATACTGACTTTACCCCGTCCTATAATCAATGGAAAAAAATCACAGCTATGGATCAGATAATACTGGACACGATAGACACTGTTAAAAAGATTGTCAAAAATGAGGAATTT
Source organism: Listronotus oregonensis (assembly GCA_019359885.1). Classification (NCBI taxonomy): domain Eukaryota; kingdom Metazoa; phylum Arthropoda; class Insecta; order Coleoptera; family Curculionidae; genus Listronotus; species Listronotus oregonensis. The sequence continues at coordinate 102,104 of JAHBCN010001173.1, forward strand.
GTGTTTATTCATCATATTTTACCACATTATCCTAGGGCAGGTAAGTTTGGGGACCAACAATACTAAAATCTAACCATTTTGATCTAAGAATAACGCAAGCAAAAACAAATTTAAAAATCACACTGGTCAATTGCGTTTGTTATCGTGGCTACCGACTTTTTGGACCAATGCAATACTATTTGTTTATGCTTTTGTCATTCTGAAATGAAAGAACGCACTTTGATTTATTTATTAGGCTATTTGACTGATTTAAAAAAAATCGTTTTAAATTATTCTTTGGTACCTAACAAACACAATACATTTTATATTTCCGGGAAATCTGCCGTATTTTCAATAAAACTCAATGTTAAAGTTAAAATTATAAAATTCGCGCTACAAACCCTATCTAGGTAATGGCGTCGACATATGTTTCGCGTGACGTCATATGCAAGTAAACAAGTTAACAACGAGTGCAACTACAGTGAATTTTGTTAATAATTTCTCAATTTATTGGCTAAAATGGTATATAAACAATGTGTAGTGCCACAATGTACCAATACTTCTCTAAAAACACCACAAAAACTGTTTATATCTGTTCCAACAAATCCTAAAAGGCGAAACAAATGGTTACTCGAAGAGATCCAAACAGCTTTGTATCGCATTCAAATGTTTTTATGTGTGAAGATCACTTTAATGTAAGTATACAAATATCCTGCTTTAAATACCTACCGATTTATATACAACAAAATATCGCCTTTAGATAACTTATAAACACCTTAAGGTATAACCTAACTATTGGATTAGAATGATTTTGTTTGTTCTAGAGGTTAAATACCTAGCAACGTGGTACTTTCTCTTTTTATACTTAACGGTATTATTATTGAATTGCAGATGGAAACTGATATAATAAATTACACGAAATACAAAATGGGCTTCGCGAAGAATTTACATTGTTACTCCTTATATTTCTACCCTCTATTAACATAACCTACAATAAGATTTTGAGAAATACTGAATGATGAACACGTAAATAAATAATTTTTTAGAGGTACTTACACAGCTGTTTTTACATTTTTAAGTTCTGCAGCATAGTAGTCAGCGTTATTTTTAAAGAAACGCACAATCATAAATGCGTCTATCTCAGGTAGATTTCTGTTATCGGCTCGCACAAAATTTATGTCCATTTTGAGGTACGAAACGGATAATTATGTTACTTAAAATATGTTTTTTTAATATAAAATGGTCAAGAAACAGTTATTTAGATAGTTAAAGATCGAAAATAACACCTGAAAACACACAACACAAAGCTTGTGACATTTATTTACTTGCAAGTGACGTCACCAAAGTTGTAACTAATCACAAAGCTTTCCAGTCGCTGAATTAATTTTAAAAATATTTGAATTTTAATACGTATATTTTGCAATAATATGCATATTTTACTTTATATTATAGAGAAATATGCTTTTTATACTATTATCTGATAGGATGACCACAATTTAAAGCTAGTTTTCAATGGTAGGTAGGTAGGTTTAAAGTGAGTGGACCTTTTACGCCCTCCACTGCGACCGCTCGGTCTATTGTGGCTCACACCTTTTTATATTTCTCCCAATAGGATCGGACTTCTAATGAATCCGATATCGGATTGGGAAAAAGTTATTACATCTCACACACATTCACATTGTGCTCGTGTCGCTACCGGACACGAGCACAATGTTGTTCTGGTGTCCCTGTCTCCTGGAAAGTATGACGAGCAGACGATTGATCCATCATGCCCTCCTTTCCCGATCTAGTGACGTGGGTAGCTAGCAGGGCCTTGTTACAGGAACCAGATGTTCTTTCTGAGGCCGCATCTCCGGCCTTATCCTATGAAAACGGTCCTATCAGCTTTCTGTTTAGCCAGGGAACCCTTTTTCTAAAGGCGGTTCTGTCCGCTTCTGTTTGATCAAGGAACCTTCCTAAGCACCTGTTTGTTTGGGATGGATTAGCCCTTCCCCGTGAAACAGGCGCCGGTGACTTCAGGGGCACCTTACGAAAGGATTCACCCGTTTCGGTCGGCGTACCTTTGTCTGCTTGTGACCTTGAGTGGCACCTCTCGAAAATACGTAAAAATTAGCACTTTAAGTTCCAACCTTTACCTTGTCTGCTTGTCAGGTGATGCTGATCCTTCGGTCAGGCTGTCATCCTATGAAAGCGGCCTTGCCTCGCTTTCTGTTTAGGAATCCCAAAGTGAAAGTTAATAGTCCACCACGGCAGAGCCCGCATTACCGCAGTAAGGCTAGATACTCTGAGAGGTCGCCTTGTATCTCAGAGGCACCGTTGGGGACACCTGTTTAAGGCACAGGATGTCATTCACTCATCAGCACGGTATGCTAATACCTTGAGTTAAAGCCTTGTGTTCATGTTAGCTTCGGATCCCGTTCCATACGGTGGCAACAAGAGTTGCCGAAAAGCAGCAACTCTGGCGCATGTTCCAAATATCCTACTGGCCCCAACCACAACGACGATGTGTGAACACAGCGGTTGGGTTTTCAATGGTGGCAAATAGCCTATTGGAGAAAAGCCAATAAAAGTTTAATAAATATATATTTTGATATCCGCAAATAAACATCAATTATTATACAGGGTAATGTAACGTTGATAGATTAAAAGATAAATTAATTAATGAACAACTTTTAAGTCCATACCAACAAAAATAAACTTAAATTTATTTCTAATAAATCTTTAGAACGTGAACGTGAACTTGAAATCGAAAGGTGGAATGGCTCGATCGTCGCGTCGAGGCTGTCGATGCCCGAAGTTGTAAGGTCGGCCTTCGAAAACACTAATAACGCATTGCAAATATCGGGGAATATCCTAAAATTCTACAACATGTCATGAAAATTTTTTAATAGCATTAGAAACCAAAGCTGCCTATTTAAAAGTTTAATATTATTCTTTAACAACATCAAAATAATGATAATAACAATAATAATTTAAAAAAGCGACAGAATGCGTGTCATGGAATATTACATTTTCGGTAAAAAAAAACAGAAATTCTCAGGTAATTTGAAATACAATGAAAAAACACTGTGTTTAAAGTTTACCAGGTAATTTTTTTTAATAAACAAGTTTATTACAGTTTATTACAGTGGTCGCCAACCTTGCCAATATATTAGGCTTTTTGATATTTTTGGAATAAACAGTGAGCTACTTAGTCGTAAGGTACATAAGGTATTATGGAAATGATTTTTAAACATTCGAATATACAGTTCTCCGACATGGCACAACGAATACAAGGTATTTTAAAATTGTTTCGTTTTGTGCTTGATGTCACCAAGAGAATTGAATTTATTAAATTTAAATGTAGTTTCTTCGGCAAATAGCTCACCGCGGTGTTACGGCTGCTCGTGTTTATAATGGCAATTTACAAAAGCTTTTATGATTTCCACTTATACCTTTAAATTTTTTAAATCTGTTGTGAGGTACCAGAATTGCCGTTGCGGTTCATCGGTTGTTCGCAATAGGCCTTTTAAGGGTATGCTCAGCGCAAGCGCATCCGCCATGTAAAAAGGCGACAATATGAAAGTTTTGGGCACTTTTTATAAATATGGCTGGGCAACAAGCATTATCACCTCTAATATCAGTGCAATTAAATGGAAAAAATAATAATATGGCGCTTCATTAGTGCCCTCTACTGTAGAAGCAAACAATTGTGTTCAGTTACGACGAGGGTTGAAGTGCCATGGTTGTCCTCTAGAAGGAAATAAAGCCGAATTGGTTGAAATGTTAGGATAATAATAATTTAGATGTCAAGTAGAACTGTATTCGACATGGGTAATTGTTTCATATAGCTGTTTCGGCTATTTTAAAAGATTTTTAAAAATTTCTTTTAAAGGCTTCTTATATGGGTACAATATAATAATAATAATCTGGTGGGGGAGCTTCAAAAACATGTTTCAATATTTTTTTATTAACTAATATATAAATATAATTGGGAAAAATAAAAAACCCATTTGCTAACCAGAACTAATCTTGACCGACTAAAACTTAGGGCTTTTGAATTTGTCTAAATTATTCCTAATTTTTTTTTTATCTTGGAACAGTTCACGAAGGCTGATGCCTAAGTACTAACGTACCGTGGGTGTCTTACATAGAAGTTATTAACAAATTTTCTATAATTTTTGATATGGTAGAAGTAATAATTTTTTTTTAAAATGTAATTATATATTCTCCGGGTTTTTTCTCATATGTTGTTCAAATTTTGTTTATAACTTCTACAAATAATTTAGACAAATTCAAAACCCCAAAGTTCTAGTCGGTCATGGTTAGTTAAAGCGCCTTGGTATTTTCCCCAAATATATTTCAGAGGTAAAAATGCGGAGACGTATTAGAAAATACACATGATTTACCTTTTTTACATTAAATGCATTATTTAGAAAAAGCCTACTTTTCAAATAACGCGCCAAGTCCCAGCAGTTTTTGTTACATTTTCATGAAGATAAAGTTTCGTGGGTGACGTAAAAATCCTTTTTATCTCCTGTTGGATTATTGCTGTTTTAACCCCGCCCAGCACCCCTGTTCACTCCTCCATCCCGTAAGTATGTATTAGTATATATTTGTTAATAAAAAATTATTGAAACATATTTTTGAAGTTCCCCCACCGAAATATTATTATATTGTATCCATATAAGTAGCCTATAAAAGAAAGTTTTAAAAATCTCTTGTAATAGCCGAAACAGTGATATGAAACAATTACCTCTACTTGTCATGGTAATAAGAAAAAGTAATTACAAAAAAGAAAAAATAATTTCCATTTCTATGTTTTTAGCGAGGTTCTAGTGACTTTTACCTACGACAAAATTTATTATTTGAGGTTATGGCGCCAGGTGTTATATTTATAATTAATTAAATAATATATTACCTTATCAGTAGTTTTCTTTTTTACACAACTGATGGGTTCTAGATATTCGCTTGTTGGACCACATTCTCCTTCAAAATAAAGTAAAACAAATATATGTGTCTTTATTAACATTATCAATTCCTTGGAATCGATCATCACCTCGTCCACACCGCTTCACCTACAAATCGCATTTAGCACATTTGATACAAATTTTTAAGTGCTTTCGCTTACCTATTTTAATAAATTTTCGGCAGTATTCAAAACAAGGCTTTGAAAAACTAATGGAATAATATAAATTCTTTTAAAAGGCTTTATTACGCATATCACTGCGGCATACCCCATTACAACAACGTTTTTCAGCCCCTTTCCTTATAGATAACATTAATATTTGTATTATTTTTTATTATGTATGCACAACAATTTGAATTGAACTGTTTATAAAAAATAATCATTATTACTTGTTTTATTGCTTTTTTTTTTATAAACATATGCACTGCTTATACATTTGTAAATAAAGTGCACGAAAAACACGGCGGAAGTTGGGGCATGTGCACAAAAAATTTTCAACTTTCACCAGGGCTATTGACGGGTTAGCGACCACTATTTGATATAGGTTTATTTAAAGGATTTTCCCATATAGGATACTTAGACATAGATCATGACAGCCGCAGAAGCTAAGGCTGTCATAAAAAAAAACTTAGTAACATACACAAAAGCATTGTTGATAGAGTTGACTCACAATTTACCAGAGTGTTTTTGAGATATTTATTTTTTTAGACATCGTGGTATGTAAAGATACAAATACAGGAGAATATGTAAAACCAATGGGTTTTGAAAGGTATATATTGGGTGATGTTATGGCACCTTTTATCAGTGATTCCCTAAAATGGTACGCCATTGTAGTTTTAGGATGGAATAATACTATCAGGGACACAAGTTTACCCTTAGGTCATGGTCTTATGAAAGAAAGACAGTTGAAAAAACTTGGTTATAACCCCGTTTTGGTAGGTTTTGACAAAGCATACGCTTTAACAGTTTTAGCATATTGCTAATTAAAAGTCAAGAAAAGCTTTTATTCGCAGTTTTTTTATTATTTAAATTTCAGTACTGTTTTTGAAGTTGATATTTGTCAATTGTTGTCGCTTACTTGGAAAAAACATTTGGAAAATATTTTAAAGAGTATTATTTTCATTAATTGGCATTCTGTATAAAGCACGTAACTACATACTATTAGTTTATTTAAAAATCTCTATTTTGCATTAATTTATTTAAAATTTTAATATTTAATCTCAATTTGGGGAGCTGTCAATTGAACAATATTAAAACATAAAAAAACTGCAAAATAAAGTTATTGAATGTATTTGTGAGCTACCATTTTTTGAATCAACAAAAAATGTGTATAAACCAAAGGGTTACTTGGATTTAGAGCATTTATATAAGCAAAAATTTGGATACCTAAATTCAGGCTGTACAAATCGATGGGCTATACACTAGTTTCCGACCGATACTGGTTTTTCGGTCGAAACCGAACCCGAATATTCGGCCGTGGCTTCAGTTTCGGCCGAAACCGAAACTACGGTCAAGAAATTTGGTGCATTTCCCATTTTCTGCTTAATTAGGACATGAAATGAAAACACAGTATATTAATTTTGTTGTAATCGAATGGCGCACTTGCCGCGAGAAACAAAGTTAGGCGAGCGAGACTTCCGAAAGTCTCCGAAACCGAACCGCCAAAACTGGTTAGCCAAACCGAACTTTCGGTCGGACACTACTATACACCTTAAAGAAAAACATTCATATTTAAAATTAACAATAACAAATGCAATACATCGTCATAGGACCAACAGATAGATTTTTTACAATATATTTTAAAAGTAATTTTGGCAAAAGATTACCTTTACATAATGAAATTTAAATATATTATAACATACGAAAAAAACTAAGAATAATAAAAATATTTTAATTTTTAATTGAAGTGTCGAAAAATATTTTTTGAAAAATAATCATTATAATTAATAAAATAATTATATAATTTTTGTATTTTACTTAACAATTTATAAATTTAATATTAAAAATTGTTGTTTAATTTTTGTTTATAATTACTTGAATATTTCCTGTATAAACGTATTAAGTGTCTTGAAAATAACTAAATGATTTAAAAACAAACTTTTAAAAAAAGTTGGTTCCCGATTTTAAAAAATAGCGATATCGTCGTAGCTCAAATTTGGAACATACTGTACGAATATTTCTTTTATAGAAAAGAGGGAACTAAAAATACCAATCGATGGATCCGAGCATTCTTTTAAAAGATGTCTTGTTTTTGATTTAATAAATTTATTTCATGTTAGACACTTGCACTATATGTATACAGTGCGTCCCAAATTCAGCCAACATATATTGCTATCTCGTTCAGTGTACAAGATAGGGAAATTTTAAATGGGGTAAGCTGTGGAGGACTTAGTGCTGATTTTGACTGTGAGGTTAATTTTTTTCTTAAAATGCAGTTCGAAGATATTAGGTAAAAAGTGAAAATAGTCGATTTTAATTTTTGCTTATTACTAAATTGTTTTAATTTTGACATGTTTTAAACTATGACATTATTAGAACACTTTTTGGCGACGAACATTTTGTCACCAATTTTTTTCTTCGATCGTCTTTTGTTTTTCAGTTACTAACTTTCGATTTTGATATGGTGGCCATCGTGGATTTTCGATACTTTAACAGCTCTTTTAATTCCCCTTTCAACAATACCCCACTTGCCAACTAAATTTTAAGAGTGTATACTTACGTTTTTGAGGTCGCTGAATATGAATCCGTTTAAGCCCCATTGGGTTATGGTCTAGAGATATTTCAAGGTCAAATATACAAAATTATAATTTTACAGATTTGACCACGGATTCGTACTCAGCGACATATAACTATACACTTTTTAAATTTGGTTATGATTAATTTTGCTGATTTGACCTTAAAATGCCCTTGATCCTGACCTGATGGGGTCAAACGGACCCCGGATTCGGATTCAGCAACTTCAAAAACATAAAGATACCATGGCCAAGTCTTTCAAACCTTCAATTTTTTTTTAATTGGGCTGCGTAATTTTGCAGATTTGACCTTAAAAAACGCTTGACCCTGACCTGATAGGGTCAAACTGACCCCGGTTTTGGATTCAGCGACCTCAAAAACATAAAGGTACCAAGGTTAAGTCTTCGGACCCTTAGTTATTTTTGAGGAGCTGTGTTATCAGTGCTAGGTACCTAAAAGCAAGTGTACAGTTGTATTCATTGAAAATGGGTACACTAAAATTGTTATAGTGTAAATCGGTTTTGATTGAATTTGACAAGCCTGTCAGTGCCAAAAATTTTCAAAATGCCTCGTCCATTAACTGAAATTGAAAAAGCTCAAATAATAGCTAGAATTGAAGATGGGTGGTCAATACGTGCATTAGCGGATTTTACCGGAAGAGGCAAAAACACTATTTCAAGAATTAAGCAACGTTGGGTTCAAGAGGGTTCTTTGAAAAGAAAATTTGGTACTGGTCCAGCACGCATTTCCGTCCCTTAACAAGATAATGCATTTCTGGAATATCTAAGGGCAAATCCTTTTGAAACTGCAAGAAACGCTGTCATTGACACAGGATTTCCTGGGTCTCAACCTACCGCTAGCAGAAGAGTCAAAGAATCTGACTTAAAAAACCGCGTAGCTGCAAAAAAAATGCTCACAGAAGAACGGAAACAGTCTCGTTTACTTTTCGCCCTAAATTATATATACCGTGACCACCAGTTTTGGAACACGGTAGTATTCACTGATGAAAAGGTTTTTCAGTCAACATATAATGGACAAATTCGTGTCTAACGTCCAGACAATACAAGATTCGAAGAACGCTACACTAGCGATCTTGCTTTCAGACCTGGGCGATTTTCAGTAAATGTATGGGGTTGGATAAGTGCTTATGGACTTGGTGTCTGCTGGCGATTGGAGGGAAGGTTTAACGCCGAACATTACATGGCTGTTCTGGAAAATGTTATGCTCCCATCTGTTGGACAAATATATCCAAATAACTCATTTGTCTTTCAGCAGGATAACTGCCCGGTCCATACCGCAATTGCTGTGAGGGAATGGTTTCATCGTAATAATATTGAAGTCTTGCCATGGCCCGCTTACAGTCCTGATATTAATCCCATAGAGAATGTTTGGGGCCTAATTGTAAAAGAAATATATAAAAGAAATTTTAGACCAAACAATTCTAATGAATTATGGGAAGTTATCCACGACTGCTGGGAAGACCTTAATCCAAATGTTATAGTGAATTTAATTAACTGAATTCCAGACAGATTGGTTCAAATAGTCGAAAAAAATGGTCATATAACCAAATATTAATTTTTTATTTTTATTTTATTATAAATCATATATTACATTATAATTAAATATTAACTATAATTTTCAGTTTTTGTTATTATTATTGGTTACGTTAAGTTTAAAAATTTGCGTTAAAGAAATATTCTAATACATTAAAATCGTGATAAATTTTATGTTTTTGTTTTGTCTATCGACGTTAATAAGAAAAGCCTGATTTACGCAAATATGGCAAAATGTAGTCATAAGACTTGTACCCATTTTCAGTGAATACAACTGTACATCAATGTAATATCAATCTTATTTATGTAAAACCAAAAAGGGGATATAAAAAGTTATATAACCTTTTAATTCCCCAAATTTTCTTTTGGGTTTTATATTAATAAGATCGATATTGCAATGATGTACACCTGTTTTTAGGTAGCATTGATAATGGCTGTCTAGCCGAAAGCGCTCTGCTGTGATATTTAATTTGTAATATATAAGTACGTTAATACTCATTTTTTTGCATTTTTCATATTTTCAATACGTGTACTCAGCTACATTCGACATTTATTACTAATTAGCAAAACAAAAGTTTGTAAGAAATACATTTTTGTTAGTGCGCATAAGCTTCATATTATCGAATTGCTATATTTTGTTTTAACAAATTCAGTTTTATCTTCGCAATGATATCTTTTTTTAAAAAGTGTTGCTATAATGAAAAATTCTTGTTGAAATAATTGACTGACACATTTAAAAACAGTAACTTACCGCCTTTAAATGACGGGCAATATGTTAACGAACTGTATTTTTTAAATTCCACAAAATGCAAAAAATGTCTGATATAAATAAAGATCTCTTGCAAATAAATATCTTAAATATTAAGGCTTGAAATTGAAGGCTGATTAAGTAAATAAATTACCAGTTAGCAAAACAGAAATTTGTAAAAAATACAACAAATATTTTTGTTGATACGCATAAATTTCATATCATCAAATTGTTATCTTTTGTTTTTTTTTTAAAGATTGCTTAGATATGGTTTTGTCAAAAATATTCTTTAATAAAACACAATTAATCTTTTTTAAAATATTGTTTTTTGTTTGCACAATACACAACTATGTCATATTTATATAAAGAAAATTGACACAAAGCACATCGTTGAAGCATCGTTCCGGTGTTGCCAAATGTATTGTTAATTTTTTAAAGTTTTTAAATGACAAATGGGGTAGCCTCGAATAGAAAGTATAAAGAGCTACTGAAATAGCGAAAATCAAGAGTGGTCGCCTTATAAAAATTGAAAGTTTTGGTTAGCAACTAAAAAACAAAAGATGATTGGAGAAAAAAATTAGTGGCAAAATGTTCTTCGCCAACAAGTGTCCTAATAATGTTATAGTTTAAAACATCTTGTATCCTAAACGAGATAGCAATCGATGTCTTTGGCCAAATTTGGGACACTGTATATTAATAGTTTTTACATTTTTTTAATAAATAACGGATCTAGCTGAAATAAAGTTTTTTTAATTTTACGTATTTGTTTTTAGGTGATATGGAATCAATTTATGAGGTTATCTCCAGCCGAAAAAGAACAATACATTTTACAAAAACTACTTTAACATAGGTGTATCTAAAGTAATGAACAAAATATATATTTTTTATATAAATTAAAAAATATTAATACAGTAAATATTTAAAAACACAGGAAAAAGGTAAAATACATAAAGGAAGAGGGTTGATCAGGACTTTTTTTCGCCCATCAGCGACTTGAGTTGACATATATTTTTTTAAATAGTATACCTCATGTTTGACAAGTATAAAAAATAATATTTAAAATGGAAAATCTGTAATTAATGGGTTAAACCAAATACATAATTACGTAGGTATGAAACATGTTTATTAATATAACCTAACTATTGTTTATTTTTACACCAAAATTTGTAGTTAGAAGACTACATGCAAGTTTCAATATTTGAAATATGAGAAATAATCAATAAACAAACATAATTACAACCTGGCACTTTAAGCAACATGTTTTTTTAATCCTCCTTGCTTCCTTCATCCGAATCGCTACTGAACCATCCATTAGTGGCGGTGTCTTGTAGTGTATGGTTATTTTCGAGTTTTTTGACTTGGTTTGAATTGTGTCACCAGTACTCGCCAGTAAGCCAAAAACCATTATGCGGAGGCAATATCCATACAACATGCGCCCATTTTACATTGACACAGCATGCCTAATAGGGCAGCACGAACTCCCCCTGGCGACGCCGGGGTTTTGTTGCCTTGACACCATATTGAGTGAGAATGAAATGGACATACATAACCAAAACATGCAGTCTTTACGGGGAAGCGGAAACATACTTACAAATATATGACTGCAATGCACTGACGTACAGATACTGTTCAGAAACACACAGAGCGGAACTCCGCTTCCGCCTGGACATCATGGTAGAAACCTGTTAGACCTGATAAAGGAAAGCGGAGTTGTATAACAAGGTCCGCTAACGCCGACCTCGATTCCTCTTGACGGGAGCGCCCTTCGAGCGCAGTTCGAACTTAACTCGTATTTTAACGCCATGCCAGTAAGACGTACCGTGGCAAAAAGTTATAAAACGCCATTAGCCTAACCCTGTATATAATATTACCTAATATTTATGTATGTATGCATAAAGCATAGGAAAGCCTAACCTATTGAACTCTTGAATTATCCTGTAGGTACATATTTTTAATTATTACAGGAAAGTATCATGTTTACTAAAACACACGCAAAGGCCAAAGATTAAAATCTTTTTTTTTTGTAAATATCCCTTGCTCTTCCAAACTGGCTTTTCTTAGAGAGATTTTGTATTAAAATAGTACACAGTTTCGTATAAAATTGTGCGTAGGGTTCTGAAAAATTCCAAATTTTCTTATCTAACTATAGATTTAAACTTATATACCGTCTTTTTATGGCAAATAAACGATCTAAAGAAATCTGCAAAGGTATTTTGGTAATATCTATATATATATATATATATATATATGTATATATATATATATATATATTATATATATATTATATATATAATATATATATATATATATATATTTATTGTCTGTCCACGTGATTCTGAAGTTATGGCTTGAGCTAAAATCATGAAATTTGGCACAGTGGTAGTCTTTAGCAGTGGCTAGAACCTAACGAAGCCCGTTTTTTGAATTTCGCCCCCGGGACAAAAATAGGAGCAAAAAAGTGTTTTTTTACCGTTAGCCGTACGGAAGGCGTCTTACGGATACAGAGGCTACTTAATATTGTCTGTCGCCTGGCGGAAACAGGCTTTATAAAACACTCTGTAGAAATAGTAGGACAACGTTTTATATCTCCAATAAGAAAACTTTTTGTCAGGAGAACTATAACATATCTATTTTCTCTATTTGAGGTCACATATTTGAAAAAAAATAACTGTATGCAAAAATTTCACAAAAAACAGACAGGGACTATATTTTTAAAATTTTTCATAGATGACGGTATTTTTAAAAGGGAGGACCATTTGGTCATTTTGTGTTCTAAAGTTACCCTTTTTATTATCCACCGACCGTTTGACGATAGGAGGTACCTCTTTCAAGCTAGAGGTACCTAAAGTCAGTTAATTTTTTCTTAGAAAAATGTCAATAATTTTTTTTCTTTTTATCGGATCGAACAATATCCACGTGAAAGCAAAGTTCCGTTTTGATAAATTAAAAATTAAAACCCTGGTTCTCGGTTTTCTCTTACTTCTAGTTGGAATTCAAATAGACGACCATTTAGGAACATATGCTCCTAGCTTTGTAAAGTTTTATGGTCGACATATCTTTTAGGCTCCAGTGGCTTCCGAATATGACTCCTTTTTCGCGGAAAAATGACAGTGGTGCCCAAACGGTACGTGCGTACCACGATGCTGAAGTTTTATGAACTTTAAGGGATAGTTAAAAGGCACCTTGTGAATTTAAAATCGCTAGCTTCAAAAATGCGACCTGTACAATGTTTCCTAGGTTTCGCCATTTGTAAATTACCCTGTATAATAATAAAAATACTAAAAAATTATTTTTATAAAAACTTTTATAGTTAAATCGTGACCTGGTGTCATATTTTTAAATAGTGTAAAGAAAAATTCAAAAGACCGTAAATTTTTTTAGACTCACCCGTAAATGGAAAATTTTTATTAACTGTATTTTAAAACTTGCGATGCTAGATCGTTGTAAGTGTTTTAAATGTAATTCTTAAGATAACCCCAAGCAACTTATAAATAGGACACCTTATTGTAACTTTCACAAGTACCGTTTAATAATTCCTTTGCTTACGGAATATAAAAATGTATTAAATTTTTAAATTCATTTTTGTAAGACATCCTGAATAGTTACAATAAAATATCCCAATTAAAAGTCCCTCGGGGTTATCTCAAGAATAACATATTAAAAAATTATGAACATTGAGCAATTAAAACTTTTAAGATCAAATGCAAGTAAAATTTATGCCCGTTTTTTGGAGACACCCTTATGGTTAGGACCATTTTTTTTCATTTAAATGTTTTTTATCTAAACCTGAAAAACAACATATTTTGGTTAGAAACCACATGTTAGGTCATTTCCTTATTTAAAAGGAACCGTTTCGGTCCATTTTACTTGAGGTACTTGGATGTTCATATGCAGAGTACCTTTAAAAAATTATTTAATTTTTTGAAGGTACTATGCTCTTGGAGCCCGAAATTAAAGTAGATATGTATTTCAACCCAAATATATTTATTTAAATATTATATTCATAAAAGTGCTCTCATTTTGTTTTAATTCAAAACAAACTCATTTTAATAGTCGATTAAAAAGGCTTTTGTAAAAATATATTGACATATAAATTGGTCATCCTGTATATTATTATCGAGTCCGTTTTTAAATCCTGTTTTTAACAATGTGACCTGTTAAATTATTGACACATTTTCCAAGTAGGCCGTTGTTTGACAGTTGTCTTTATTTGTGTCCAAACAAAATAATTTTGATTTTAATTATTTTTTCCTGTTTAAAATCTTTTAAAATGAATAAAACTTCTGATAAAGTGTTTCCTCGCAAAGGTAAGACAGACAATTAATATATTTTAGCTTTTTTTTTAAATTAGATATAAGTTTTTTTCCTTTTCTATCCCTAATAAAAATTATTACTTGCATCTGTATACGGTGATCAAATTTTAGCTTTTCGTAGAAGCAGTGCTAATGAAATAATGCTTTTTTTTGTTTCAAATAATGTCAGAAATTTGGAAAATAATTCTTACTATGCCTGGAACGTGTTTGTTAAAAATATATTACTGCGTCCCAATGTGGTTCAGTTTTATTAAGACATTATTCTGTGGGATACAACAAAAAGACCACTGTTTCCGGAAACAACTTAAAATATAGGAAGTGCAGTAAATTACGTAAAAAATGTATAATTTTTATTCGTGATCTGCCGAGATTAAACTAGGAGTCTCCAAACTTTTTAACCTTTGCCAAAAACATTAGTCAACACTTTTTCACAAATTCTTTTCCACCCCTAATCTCCGAAGATGAAATTATTTTCACCTCTAAAGGATAAGCCGAACTATTTGCCAAACAATTTGCTGGAAATTCTACCCTCGATCCTCCCGGTAATCTTCCTCTTCCAACAGTTGCCTCTGTTCCTCATAAAATGTCCGATATAATTTTAGAGTCAAACAAATCAAGCGAATTCTTTCTTCTCTTAATACTCAAAAATCGTCTGGGCTGGATGGCATACCAGCAATCGTCTTAAAAAAATGTGCTCCCGAGCTTACACCCCTCCTAACTTGCCTCTTTCGAATCTCCTACGACACGGGCATTTTTCCGGAGAGCTGGAAAGCTGCACGTGTGCAGCCTGTCCCCAAGAAAGGATACAAGACTCTCCCTTCTAATTATAGACCTATATCTCTTCTTTCTGTTGTTTGCAAAGTAATGGAAAAATTCGTTAATTCCCAAATCTTAAAGTATCTGGAAAAACACAAAATCTTACATGACAGACAGTATGGATTTTGTCACAAAATATCCACAGCTGATCTTCTTTCCTTTGTCTCACACAACTGAGAGTCTCTTGAATTTTTTGGTGAATCCCAGATTGTTGCTCTTGACATTTCCAAAGCTTTCGATCAGGTCTGGCATGATGGGCTTCTTAACAAACTTCCTTAAAACGGTCTTCCACCTAAGCTTTGCCCGTGGCTGTCCAGTTTCCTTTCTAATCGACGTATATCAGTTATTGTAGATGGTCATTCCTCCAGCTTCTACCAAACTAATGCAGGGGTGCCCCAAGGCTCAGTACTGGCACCCACTTTGTTTCTTCTACACATTAACGATCTTCTTTCTTCCACAATCAATCCAATTCATAGTTTTGCTGACGATAGTACCCTCCACTCTAACATTCAATTTCTCAAGCCAGTCAATAAGCCTGATATGGAAACCAAGCGTGGGTCAATGCGGATTTCTCTCTCACAAAACCTTAAACTTATCTGTTCACTGTCGCGAAAAAAGTCTGCCAACGCTCATCCGTTACGTATGAGCGGCCAAGTTCTGCAGAATAAAAAGTCGTTTAATCTTGTCGGCGTTACTTTTAAAAATAACCTCAACAAGCACAAACACACTACATTCATAGCCTCAGCAGCTTCAAAAAAGCTTGGATTCCTCTTTCGAGCCAGAAAGTATTGCTCTTTTTCTTATCTGTATACTCTGTATGTGTTCCAAATCAGACCCTCTTTAGAATATTGTTCTCATGTCTGGGGAATGGCGTCTCCTACAACACTTAGCATTCTGGACTCCATTCAGAGAAGAGCTGTTTGTCTTATTAATGATCTCACGCTTACAGAGAGGCTTCCTTCTCTTGCCCACCGTCGAGCTGTGGGGGATCTGGCGCTCTTCTATAGGTATTTTCACGGCTTCTGCCCAGAGGAGTTGGCCAGTATGATTCCTCCTTTGGCAGCTCCCAACAGAACAACACGTAGTGCAACTTTTATGCATCCTTTTACAGTTCAACTAGAGAGGCCCGAACTTCCTGCTTTCTTTGTTCCTTCATTCCTAAAGTGTCCAGACTATGGAATTTGCTACCCGCAGAGATTTTTCCCTTTCCTTCCAGTCTCCAAATTTTTAAGTCCCGTGTGAACAAACTCCCTCTCACCACACTTAAGACACCCACGGTACGTCAGTACTTAGGCCTCAGCCTTCGTGGACTGTCCAAAGATAAAAAACCTACCAGCCACCCCGACTTCTCCACTTAGTCTCAGGGGCAAGATCTAGCCTAGTTTACCATACCAACATACTGTGGTTTTGAATAACGTGCAGTTTTTCATTTACTTTTGCTACTGTTTATCCCAATTTAATAAAAAACATGTATCGGTACAAAGAACTTCATATGTTTAAAGATAATATTTTCTTGTATCCATGACTAAAGCAACATGCATAGCAGGCCTACTTAAACGTAACATTTATACTTTAATAAATTAAATAATATGCAACAAAAAAAAGAACTACTGCCAATTTATAAAATACCAATTTATCCGCAGCTTAAATATTAAGAAATTCAAAGAGTGGCATTCTTGCTGTAGATAATTAATACTTTTTTTCAGTCTTAATATATTAAAACAATTAAATCAGGTATCCAAGTTAAAAATTTGTTATAAACATGTTCTGTTGTAATTTATTAATTTGAATAATTTTGTCAATAAAGAATAATAATAATATTACTATGGTACTGACATCATTATGAAAAAAAAATCATAGCCGATTTTGCGCCCCCCAGGTAGCGTTCTAGATGAATATGATAAATTTGCTAATTTACTAATTTGAGTTTTTAAGTGACGTTTTTAGATAGTATTACAAGAATAAGCAAAAGTGAATCAGGACGCAAGGATGTACCCCGTCCAAGAAGTAGAAGTGTTTTTACTAATTCACATGTTAGTGACGAAATGCCCGCTAGAGATATGATGAAATTCGAGGGCCCCCCTAGTTGGCCCCCTTATGTGCCTAAGCCTATTACTGTGAAGAATTACTTTACAGAAGATTTTAATGTAAGTCACAATGTAACATATTTAGCACATTAATGTAATATGCGTAAAGATCTAAATTAAGTAAAGGTTGCATTTTCTCGCATCAAAAAAATAAAATATCTTTTTTTCTTGTAAAACCTAAAAGAATATGTAAGAAAAGGATCTGAATTGAAACAAAAGAGATACGGCATAAAATTAATATCTTTTTAATGGGAGATCTTATGTATTGGTGAGTCTTATATTTTTTGATACGTTTTAATTAAAAAAAGTTAGTATTAATTTTTGGTGACAACAGAATTAATTTAAATATATATTTTTCTTTTACAACTATGATTTAAAAGTAGTAATAAACGCTAGGCTCTGACAGAATATTGACTGTATTTTGGCATTTTTTGAAATTTCCTGTTACCTTTTACTGTTTTCAAGTTTTAATGCAAATTTCTCATAAAAATAAAATTAGTTTTGTTGTTACTAAAAATTAATATGAAAATTTTTAAAAAATGTAGATGTTATGTCGTATTTTATTTGTTTAAATCAGATCATTTTTAAAATGTACTTTTAGATTCTAACAAATAATACACAAGATGGCTATTTCACATATTTTTTCAATATAAAGCGAGCCACAAACATTAAACAGATCAACTAAATGTAACAATAAACCAACAATGAGAGTGATGAGAATTAAAAAAGTAGATTTTATTTCGATGTAAGAGTATCAAAATTTTTGTATTATATTTTATAAGTTTAACTTTACTTTTCTCCTTAATGTCTATGAATCGGAATAGAAATGGGAAATGCATTACATCAAAAAAAAAAAAAAATATGGTGAAAATACATCAAAACTCTTTGAGTATTATTATGGAGAAAGAAAAACGTAAAAATCTTCTTTTATGTAAGCTCCTCTATTAAAAAAATATATAATTGCGTTAATAAATTATTAGTAGATTTTAACTTTAAACATTCGCTAGATTTCATAATTAATATCTGGCAACGATGCTTGTGCTGGCATGGAGAAAAAGGCCCCTTGACATATTTACATGATCAAGTTTCTCTCAAGTTATAATTAGTGGAATGTATCATAAAGCTTCGTGAACGTCAGCTGCGGTTCCGTTGGGGCAATGAGCGACGGTAGCCTCCCAAAAACGAAGTCACTTCCTCCCAAATAAAAACTTGTCAAATTGTAGCTAACCCAATATCTGGAAGAAAAAAAAACAGTCAGTTGACTGTAACATGCTGGTTGCTCGAAAAAATTATACTTTTAATAATTTTAGTTAGGATTATGCAGAAAAATTAAATTAAGTTAAAGTAACACAAGAAGAGATATATATTATGTAATTAAATGGTTTCAATTATGCACATAAATTAAAAATTAAGAAGTTAACAAATACCGGATAGCTGCCAGAGAGTGCACCGATGAAATAGAAATCACAAAAACCCTATTAACAGTGATTAAAAATTTAGTTAAGTTAAGTGAAGAAGATAACCAACTTTTATTTTTCTTAACTTATTTTATTTTTTTAATCCTAACATAAAATAAAATAAACGTTTCCCTTTTAAAATAATTAAACTTCCGCACAATATCATCATAAAATAGGCTAACAGAGACTCGTCTTTCCCATGCATTATGAAAAGATATAACAAAATTATATATTTTTTATACTAATATTTGTTTAAGAAGTTAACAAATACCGGATAGCTGCCAGAGAGTGCACCGATGAAATAG
This sequence comes from Listronotus oregonensis, assembly GCA_019359885.1. Lineage (NCBI taxonomy): Eukaryota > Metazoa > Arthropoda > Insecta > Coleoptera > Curculionidae > Listronotus > Listronotus oregonensis. The sequence goes on from JAHBCN010001173.1 coordinate 121,043, forward strand.
ATATCACAAAAACCCTATTAACAGTGATTAAAAATTTAGGTAAGTTAAGTGAAGAAGATAACCAACATTAATCTTTCTTAACTTATTTTATTTTTTTAACCCTAACATAAAATAAAATAAACGTTTCCCTTTTAAAATAATTAAACTTCCACACAATAACATCATAAAATAGGCTAACAGAGACTCGTCTTTCCCATTTATTATGAAAAGATATAACAAAATTATATATTTTTTATACTAATATTTGTTTAAGAAGTTAACAAATACCGGATAGCTGCCAGAGAGTGCACCGATGAAATAGAAATCACAAAAACCCTATTAACAGTGATTTGCTCTACGCATGCTTAATTTTTTTATTATTTTAAAATTGATTTGCATTTTTTCACATAAATGTCTTAATTTATATTAACTTAATTGTTTATTAACTTAACCTAATTTTTCTGCATAATCCCACCTTTTCTCTTAACTAAAAATTTACCTGATAATAGCTTATACATATATGCAACTATGGATAAATATATGTCTGCTGGTTATATCTTGGAGCAAAAACAGTCAGCTGATACTTTGAAAGTTATTTAAATGCATCAGCTGATGGGGTTTTCCTCGACTTACTGCTGGCTGATTTTTTATTAATTACGGGAGTATATTAACAATCAGCTTACAAATTTTTATCTGGAAGAAAATGACATAGTATATTAAATTATTCTCGTTATTTCTAAAAAGCGAAGCCACAGGTTAAATCTCATTCACATGGGCGTGCTATAATTATTTGAAATTAAATTTAAAAATATTAAAATCTAATTTTTTGTCTTAATAGCATGGCCGCCGGCAGGGGGAGTCAGAGGGTGTCCTCGATCCCCCCTGAGTTTTTAAAAATTACTTAAAATAAAACAATTCCCGTGTAAATCCTTAAATTTTACAATATCGCCTAGTAATTCAAATGAGTATGATTACCATTTAGAAATTAAAGTTGTGGTATATGTGTTTTTAATTCGATTAATTCTAGACTAGTAAATTGACTGAAACTTTTTGACCCCCTCTACATTTTTTTCTGGCGGCGGCCCTGCTTAATAGTTATAGAAAAAAATAACAATAAAAAAATGTTAACACCACAAAGTAGGTATAAAACAACAACCTAAAAAAAAATACGATATAAATTTTGCTGCTTAGTCTTATTTTTTGTCTAGCCTTTTTTTTGTCTTGTCTTTTTTTTGTTTTCTTCTTGAGAGCTAATAGTTATACAAGCCAAAGCGAAGTAGCTATGTTATAATAAAGTATAAATTAATTAATTCAGTTATCTGAATATTTCTTTACTTATTTAATTATATACTTATTAGTGCTTAAGTATTTATACAGAATATTTACTTCATCAAAACACTCACATTAGAGCGTAATGCAGAAGAATTTATCAAACATCATTTCCCCCTTGATAAAAATTTGTAAGCTGATTGTTAATATACTGCTGTAATTAATAAAAAAATCAGCGAGCAGTAAGTCGAGGAAAACACCATCAGCTGATGCATTTAAATAACTTTCAAAGTATCAGCTGACTGTTTCTGCCCCGAGATACAGCCAGCTAACATATATTTATCCATAGTTGCATATAAGCTATCATCAGGTAATTTTTTTATGTTCATGAGTTCAAAGGACCAACTGACGTATAATGCACCATGATATAGTCCGTTGACTGTTTTTTTTTTCTTTAAAATATTGGGTCAGCTACAATTTGATAAGTTTTTAGCTGGGATCAATGACTGAATATTTATTTTTCTTTGTGTTTGGGAAGCTACCGCCGCCCATTGCCCCAACAGAACCGCAGCTGACGTTCACAAAGCTTTATGATACGACTCTCTGATGCATTTCACTTATTATCTCTTACGAGGAAATAGTTGACTAAATTTTTACCTGGCTTCAGGACTAATATTCTTAGTCAATAAAAAAATGTGTACAAAGGAGCCTAATCCATCTAGGCAGTCGATATGGTACTTACGTTATTCCGAAATACAAAAATCTAACCTTTTTTATAGGATTACTACGGCGACGACCCATATCAGATGAGCGGAACCGTAATTTCACCTCATGGAGTGATAACTCTACGTTTACATGATCGTATTCGCGTAGACATCTCTCCAGAGCGTGCAGTACGAATTGCCAATGCCAAAAACGGTATTGTACTGGCTTTGAGCGCCAGTGGATCATCTTCAGGCTTGATTCACCCCAATGGAAGGGTGTATCAGTACGGGTCTAGAGTGGAGATAATGGCTAATGATAGCCAGGGAAATGATAAGTAAGATTATGATAATAATATTAATAATAATAATACTAATTATTATTGGTGCTTATGCACAAAAGTATTTACACAAGTCAGTAAGTAGATGTATTAAAAAATATTATAAACAGTTTATAGTAAGTTTTATAATGACATTTTCTATAAGATGGGATTATTAAAAAATCCCAAAATGCCTTTTGCTTGTTGCAAAATAGCAATAATGAAAAAAAGCGTAGTTTTTTGCGTTATTTTTTAAACCCTTTAGAATTTTTGAAGAACTTCCAGTCATCATGAAACATTGTAACAAATTTCGTTATATTCGGTTTAATACTTTTTACACAATAATTTTGCAGTTTAATTTCTTTTAAAAATAACTGACAGTTTTGCAAAATGGGTAGAGTCCAGAATATGGAACTTAGACTTTTGATCTCTTTTTTATATACACTGGAGATCTTAAACTTTTAAACGTTAAAAAAAATAATAAAAAATTGAATCATTTGGGCGTCCTAAGTAAGTCTTTAAAATTATAAACATTTTTGTCTTATAAACAAACTGAATGTCTCTGCGAATTCTCAATAAAAAAATATTTTACTGATAATATTGTTTAAAAGTACTACGATTAGTTGTGGTTAGTTATCAATAAAAAGCACCCGGTATGTGAAAAAAAATCTAATGTAGCAAAATTGTCCATTTTTCAAAGTAAATTGACTTGCAAAATTATTGTGCAAAAACTATCTAATGGATTTTATAAAATTTGCCAGATAATGGTTCGTAGCAAAATTATCCGGTCAAAATAGACATTCACCCTTGCATAAATTTCCAAGAAGCTAAAAATTTACGTGAACGTTAGGGATATTATTATAATAAAACAAAACGTGGGTTTCCCAGTAGGCCTACTTCACGGTCTATTTTATTAAATCCTAGTAGAATAAAAGGTTTTCTATTTTAATATCTATGATATACTTCGTTTCACGAGGGTTTGTACTTTCGTCATCAATTGCCTTACCTTTTTTAACAAATTAAAAAGGTCAAAAACAGACCGAAACAAATTAATAACGTCAAAAAGGTTGGTCGTTTCTTAAAATCAAAATGGCTGCCGTTCAGCAGCTGATTTTTTAAAGCTACAATAATAATATCCTAAAATATGGGTTATGAAATTATGTCATTTTTCAAACTTGCCAAAAAAATTGTTTTGTCAAACGTAACGTCAGATTTTATTTTCATTTTCGTATTTTTATTGTGTAAAATGCCTCGACGGTATTCAGAAGGTGAACAAAATATGATTTTAAACCTTATTGACTATTTCACACAGTAGAGAGATGCAGGAATTAACCTGTTAATAATTATAATAATTATGTGTATTATTTATTGCTTTGTAAATAAGCCAAACGTATGGTTTTGCAGTTGCTTACTGTATTTATGAAAAACACCAAACACATATTAAATTATTATACGATATTTCATGGAATAACGAAAAATTGAGAAAAAAATAATTTTTTAAAACAAGATGTAAAAACCACTTTGTAGGTTTAATTATTTTTTTTTTGGTCCTCCTAAATGAATTCATCCAATTGCACCATTTAATGAATAAACTTATTTTGTTAAGTCGACTTAAAAGTAAACCGCTTGATTTTTGTTGGGGTTGCAACTTATTTAAAATTTTAGTAAGTGAAAAGGTCACCAGCATTTTGTTACGGCTATGGTATTTCTACTTTAGTTTCAAAATCCAGTTAAACCCATATAACATCCATATAAAAATTTGTTTAAAGAAAAAAAAAAAGAACGTAAACCAAAAAAAAAATTCCAAAAAAAAGAGAGAACATGGAAAAAAAAAACGTTTGTTGCTAGAAAGGGTATAAGAAGAGGACAAGAATATTAAAAAAAATAAACCAATTTATAGACCTTTTTTTTTCCCAAAATCAAAGATTTTAAAAAAACCGCAAATCATATACGGATTTCGGGGATTAACTGCAAATTGTTATATATGTTTTATTTGGGGGATTTTTTTCGGGTTTCTATAAGTCTTAACACTGTTGGTTTAAAAAAAATAAAATTTTCAAAAAATGTTGTTTTTTGAAATTACTTGTTCCATTATCCGACTAAAACCCCATTTTAAAAAAAAGGGGATTTATGGTCTTTCATCATGAAAAAAAAAAAATCAACAAAATTAAGACAAGAATAACGTAAAGCTAGATTTTTTAGTTGAGATAAAGCAAATTTTTTTAACCCCCCGAAACCTGATCCAATCAAATTTTTTGATTTGTTGGTTACCTTAAAAAATTAAAAATTTTATTGGTGCAAGGGGATCATGTTAATTAAAAAAATTTATTAGAAAACTTTGAAGGTTAAAGAGCGTTTGAAACGTATTGCACTTTGCCTAATTTTAAATTTAAAAAAGGAACAGCACTGAGTTTATATGAATTAGCTAAAATTTTTTTTTGAAGTCATGACGCATTGATGACGAAAACCCCTCGTGAAACGTTCTATACCCATTAGGAAGCCAAATTCCCAAGCATTTTTCCTTTGGCAAATACCGCAACATTTGAATAAAGGCCATTTTCGGTTGAAATATAAGGTCGACCGAGGGCGAACAGCAGTCATAATGCTATGATAATGTTTGTAATACAATTTTTAGTTTTAAATTAATTTTTTTTTTAAAATTATTTTTTAAAAAAAAAATCAATCATTAAATATTACATTTATATTTTAAAATACGGCCGGGGGGGGGAGGGGAAGGGAATAAGAATTACGAGACACGATTAAGTATCTTACAAGATTGTCCCAGCCGGGATCTTAAATTTCCCCCTTCCCAAAAAAAATCTTTTTTGCCAACTTTGACCTTGTAAAATTTTTTACACGGGAACCGAGGGGATTTTCCAATTTATTGAAGGATCCCAATTTCAGAAATTTTTAATTTTAAATTTATGAAGGGGTACCCCAATTTTTGGACTAGTTAACCAAAAAAAACATTTCTGCCACCTCTTTCATCCAGCAAATTTTTATAGAAGAGTTGGCCCCAAAAATCATCCACAGTAATATGGAGTTTCCCCGAAAAAGTTATTTAGATTGTTAATTATGTTCCCGCGCAGGCTACAACCTTTTGGGAGAGGGGGGGGAGCAACAAGGAGTAAAGTGAAAATTTTTTGGGGAAAACGTCATCGAAAATATGTTTAAAATTTTCCCAGGTGAATCAACCCCCGAGCTGAAACCAAGGGGGAAGGTGGTACAAAAAAGGGGGGAAAGGGGAAAAAGGGAAAAATTTAGGGAAAAAATCGTCATGAAATATGTCAGCCATTTTGACAACTTAAAGGGGAAAACCCCAAGGGCAAACCAAAATGACAGTTTGGGGTACCGAGGCGAAAACGGGTCAAATTTCCCAAAGCTTATTTATAAGGGGTTTTTTAATTAAATCAAATTTGGGGGATTTTTTCCATTTGAAAAAAACATATGAACGGGCCTAAAGTTCTAAGTTTTAATACAGGGGGAAAATTTTTTAAATATACCCCTTTTGATATTTTAAAAAAATTTGGATACATTTATATGATCAAGATTTTTTAATACATTTTTTTTTTTTTTTCCCCTTTGGATTGTAAGGGTTTTTTTTTATTTTAAAATTATGGGCTTTACTATTTCTTTTAAAAAAAAAAATATTTTTAAATCCCCAACATTTATAAGCAAAAATTGATGACGATTTTTTTTAACCAATGCATTTTGCTTAAAAAAATTTAAAAATTTTCTCAATCAAAAAATCGGTAAACAATATCACCGCAGAGAAAAAAGTCCGATTTGTTGAAAAGGGGCCCCGGCGTTTAGAGCGTTGTTTTCTCACTTTAAAAAAATTTTCCCCTTTTTTGGCGCCCCAACGTTTTGGGGGAGGAGAGAGAGAAAGACTTAATCGCGGACCTTTGGAGATGTTTTCCGGCCTTTTTTTTTAAACGGGCTCAGGTTTAATTTTTTATGAAAAAACCCGGGGTGGGTGAAAAAAAAAAATAAATCAAATTCCTTTTTTTTTTCCAAACGGTTTTATGAAAAATTAAAAAAATTTTCTGCATGGGAATTTTCCGACAGAGAGAAAGGTTTTTTTTTTTGGAAAAACCGGGCCCGGGTTGAAAAAAAAAGGATCAACTTTGCTTATAAATATTGGGGATTTTAAAAATTTTTTTTTTTTTGAAATCAGTGACGTACCACTATTTGCCAAAATAGGCAGGTCAAATTCCAGAACGCCATTGGGGAAATAAAAAAAATAGACATAAAAAAAGCTTTTTAAATAGTAAATGTATGCCAAATTTTATTAAAAATTGTTCAGACTTTAGTTAGTGTTTATTTTGAAATATAAAAGGTTAGAATTATTTTTTTAGTTAATAATTTTTTAAAAAGGTTACCTTAGTTTTTCCTTTTTTGACGGTCATTGCGGATTATCCAGGGGCTGGGGACATCCTTTTTTTTCTTCATCCTGTTAAAAAAATCCTTCCAGCTAATTTAGATTTTCCAGATTTTCCTTCTTTTCCACTTTTTTATAAAAAACGCGAGGAAAATAAGGGCCGTTTTTTTTATTTCCCACGAGAAAAGTTTTCAGACAGTTAAAGGTTTAAAAAGGTTTTTTTGTTACAAAAATGTTACCAAAAAGTTTGAAACCCCATATCCAAAAAAAAGGGTAAAACCAGGATCCGGGTTTTTTTATGTAGGGGAAAGGGTCAGAAGGGGAAAGAGGACCCAAGAAAGGAAATGATTAAGAAATTTAATTGTTGGGACCAGACAGCAAAAGCAGGGAAGAATTAATGCACTGATGAAGCAAATGAGGAAACATAAAGACCATAAAAAATCTGAAGAAAGAAAGAAAATGTCGAGGATCTGAAGAAAGAAATGAAGACCAGCCAAGAAGATCTGA
>JAHBCN010001173.1:128216-147190 GCA_019359885.1 Listronotus oregonensis
TATATATATATATATATATATATATATATATATATATATATATATATATATATATATATATATATATTCCGGGATTTCATTTTTTGAACTTGATAGTGGGCTTTGTGACAGACGACTGTGGTAGCTTGCGTTATCCATGACAATAACAGTGTTGTTTGGAATATTTTTTAAAAGATAATTTTGAAACCAGTTTTAAAAAAGTTCTGCACTTGTATCCTCATGAAAATGCAAGCTAGAACCTTTAATATTCTTTGCAGACAACAGCAAGCAGTTTGGGACAAATCCGTCTTCTGAACCAGCGTGTATTATGGTAATGCGTTTTCCTTATTTAAAGGTGCTTTCGTCTACAGTTTTGACTGGAATCAACCCATCCTTTGGATACTGTGTCGTGTGTATCGAACCATTTTTCATCAAGGTAAATTATGGATCTGTTTTCTAACCTATATTTTTTAAATTTTTTGAAGGTAATTAAATCCCCAAGTGCGTAATCTGTGCGATTCCATTACTACTTGTTTTTTGTCTATTTTGGGGTTTTTTAAATTCCATTTTACAAACAACCCCATGGAGGGTGGCACGGCTAATATTTATATTGGTTTCGTCTTCGTCTAGCTTTTTTTCAGTTTATCCAAGGTAGGAATAACTCCGCTTTCATAAAGACAATATATTTTCCTTCTTATTGTTCAATTCTTCACAATAATAATATCCCTTATCATGATTTTGGGGGTTTTTGTAAGTAGACAGGTTTCTTTAAACTTCTTGTTTAATTAGCCCTCTACTGATTAAAGTTTCATACACTTTTTTCAAAACCCTGTTTTGCATCAAAGAAAAAAGATTTCGACGCAATAGTTACATTTTCGTAAAACAACTTTTTCACAGTAAAAACGGTTATTCAACACTGCCACTAAAATATTAGCCAAAATATTTATATGCCTAATGGTTAATACTCAAGAAATACCTGGCCCACCCCTGCCCTTATAAACAAATGGGTTTACCCAATAACAATAGGTAATAAAATCGTTAAAGGTTTATTATTGGGGTATGGTCCGTCAAAAGCCATAACGATATACTTTGAGACAGACTATACCTATAAGAAACCAGACCCAACAATCATTTTTTGTTAGAGAGAGATGAGCTAGATAAGCGTGGATGGCATGGAAAAGACAAAGATAAAAGATGTTCCACTTGTGAACCACCTTAACTACTGCGGTTTAGGTGGGTATAGTTGACTTTCGTTATTACGTCATTAATCATATGGTTTATGTCAAAGTAATCACCAACATATTAATGTTTTTACCGTCCTCGAAAGTTGTTTTTCAATTGACAATTATTAGCTGACAGAATTCGATGTTTTTTAAATATGATATAGAGGTTCCAAATGATATTTCCTTCCAAAATTTTGATAAAAAAATTGTAAACACCAACCACAATAATGTAAGTTATCCCCTGAAGTCGAAATTAAATATTGGAGAAAAACGGTTATTACCAATTCATTTGGACGGATCTGTCATTTAGAACCAATTATTACCGTAGTTAATAAATTTTCGTTAGTTCGCGTATAACTGATTATCGATTTTTTTTAGTAGAACATTTTTCCTAGTTTTGACCCTTTTATAATCACCATTAGTTCACTCACCTCACACTTGTAGCACTGTATATGGAAACTATGATCCAGAGCAACAACACGTACAGTTTCTTCTTCACCCGGCTCTGGCATAATTGGCTGTTTACACACCCAACATCTTGGTGCAAAAATCCTGGTGGAAAAACATTTATTATTATTCATTTTAAATAAACATGGGCCGTATAAATAAAAGTAAGTAAAACCTTTTTTTTAGTAAAGTTTGAAGCAATCGCTTTATATTTTATGAATAAAAATGTAAAGCCTTTTGCTCACAACTGTATTATGAGCATGAGCATAAACTCACATTTAAGCAATTTCTTTACGAGTTATCAATAAAACATAGGTTTTGCTTAGTACCTTGAGACATACTACAATTTTTTTTTTGTATCTAGTTGATTTCGTGAATGTACGCACACAGTGGCAATACATAGTATGAGGAAAACCCAATAGGCGAGATTTTAAATCACTTTACCGATTTAAAAAAATATTTTTTTTTTCTTTCTTTTTTCCCTGGAAGCCGTCTTGATTTACTACTGGAGGCAGCGCAGCCCCCTGGGCTTTTCGTACCTAATTGGGTGGAGTGAATTTTTTTTTTTATTCCTTTGATGTAATATCTATAAAAAGTTTTCTTTATGGTCACATATTACCCATACCAATTTTTGATTCAATCGCTTTATTTTTAGAGGGTCCACCAGACCCACTAATGTTAGAGAAGAAATTGAAAATTGCAGTTTTTAAAAATAATAATAAACCTGCATTCTTTGCATGTAAATGTTATTAATAGCAAAAATTATACTAAGGTTAGTCGTACAAGCAATACTACTAAAAGTGGTACATGTGATCAATCATTTAGAGGATCCGCCACGGCCTCAAATTTAACGTATTATTACCTTGTTTAATTGCTTTTAATCGAGACCCGCACTTACTCCGTCCCTGTCGTAAGTGAAGGAGTGGTAGTAAGTAGACGCTGCTACTGTTGCTTTACTCCTATTTTGATTAGTACCGATTAACTTACCGCTTTGTAAAGGTCGTGTATGTTCTTGTTTCAGAATTTAGATGGACAAACTACAGGCCCAAACAGTTTTACTGGACCAATTGGCGTTTTATTACAGAAATGTGAAACCTAACCCCTAACTAAATACAAATAAATTGAAAAAAAGGAAGATTTGCCTTTTTTAGGTTTTAAAGATCTAAGTACTGACCAAATATACCTGTTAGAAATTTGTCACTCAAGTGTCAACGGCGTATGTCCAACTAATTTAGCCAATAGATCTCCTGAAAAGCTAAATCACGCTTGCTGGTTAACATTTGCAAACCGTATATTAGGATTATATGTTGGAACTGAAAACCCTTCACAGAGTTTAGTAATCCTAACGCAATATGTTGTAAAAGTTTATGCATCAATCTGGTTCACTATAAAGAAAAATAATGTATGCTCTGATGGTGCACAAAATTTTTGGAAGCTCATTAAATATTCCAGATTTATGGACAAAAAATATATTAAGTTCATAGATCCGGTCATTCAACGCAATGCCTATTTTGTGCATGCAGAAAACGTTCTTCTGGCCATGGTAATAGATCCAAGAGAACAAATTAGGGAACATGGATTGCGAAGGATACTAGAGGCAAGAAAAATGGCATCCCAAGAAAATCAGTTGAGTATTATAACCTTCAAATACCAACAAATAACTTTGACGCAAATGAGTATACGGAGATGATTTATTGGCAAAGCGTTACGATAATCGAAACACCGGCTTTTCGCAATATTACAAATGCAGAAATTTAAGACGCAGACTTTATAAAAGCAAAACTAAAGTCCCAAATTTTAATGCCAACATTTAAAACCAGAAAGGAGTATAAATTTTAAAAATAAATAATAATTTTTAAGGTCGTCAAAATCACAAGTCCTAGCATGTGTTGGGAGATAGGGCTGGGATGTGGAGAACCTCGATAAGCAGTCACCTCCATGTAGTGAGCTCTGGAATACTTTGTTTTTAATTTTAAAAAAGTAAGCAAGGCACTGCTTTGTAGGGTTAAGACGTGTAAAATAATGATTTTTTTATGAATTTTCCTAATTGTGACGGACCCTGTAGATACAAATATTTCTTTAAGACTCTAATTTTGCTCTGTAGGGATATGTATAATCTAAAGATTTTTTGCTATTAGAAAACAAAAAGTATTAAAATATATACTAAAACGTTTAAAAGAAATTGGCCTTTTTTCACTAAAATTTTACTTTTGAATGGCCCGGCGGGCCCTCAAGAAAATTTTTTATGTTAAACTGCAAAAGCTTTTTTTAAAGACAACACAACCAAGCAACTTTTTACCACCCCAGTACCCAATCTCCCATTTTCTTTTATACCAATGTCCTCCCACTAGTCTTGTTCCTTCTACAAGTCTGTATAACCCGAAAACTGGTTGGTTGATATATTCCTGTGGGCTTATTTTCGGTTGCCCAAATAATGCCTGTCTTTTGTAATTTAACGCTTTACATTAGCACAGGATGTGATAGGCTGTTTCTGGTCCAAAGTATGGGGTGGATAATCCCTGTCTCGCTAGCTCATCCGCTTTTTCGTTGCCTTCTATTCCCAAATGGTGCCCACAGGAGAGTTACTCTGGGCCCAAAGGGCATTCCATGTCAGCTTGGACTTACCTTGTGGTTTGCAGTGCCCCCAGTGATGCCTGGCTGTTGTTATTATGCAGATCGTTTTTTTTTAAAACCCTCCTGTTATTTTCTTTTGCAAGTGCAGTAAAGCATATTTTCCCCCGTTTGCAATACAGAACTGTGTTCCTGGGGAAAGGGGGGAATTTGAGTTCCCATTTAAATTTTGGTACCCCCCTTTTCAGTTCCCTTTTGGGTTTTTTTATCCATCTGTTACCAGATATGTCTCCAACTGTGCTGGGGAGATCGGGTTGTTGCCACTCACTTGTTTTGGGAATTTTTGCCTCAAAGTTTCTGTTAAATGAGTTTGGGGAAATTTCTGGTCTTTTCCCCTTTTCAGGATGTTGTCCCCAAACCCGGGGAATGTTAGATCGTTATGCCCCAAACTATGGACCCCTTGGTTTTTTTTAATGTAAAGAAAGTTTTATTTTTTTTTTAGAAAATCAGGGAAACAAAAGGAGGTGTCCTTTCTTACAGTATATAACCAATCCTGGATTACAGGGTTGGTTATATACTGTCTGTTATCAATAAAATAACTGAGAAAGTCCCCTTTTGGATCAAATTTTTATAAATATCAAAATATCAGTTTCCCAGTGTGAGCGGTGGAATTAACTGCACCACGTTTTTGAAATTAACGGAAACACATTAACAGAAAGGGATTCGTTAAAAAAAGGGCGGCAATACGCAACCACAAAATGTTAGTTTGTGTTGATGGGTTGGCCAAATTCCACATGACTTAGTTTGGGGAAAAACTCTGAGGCGTAGGTTTACAGCTCTGACGTATATGTGCTGACTAAACTTAGAAAATGTTTCACCAATTATAATTTGTTACACTGCATTTCACGACAGTCAAATACCTGGGGATGCTGCTTTTGAATATAATCCAGAACCGGGGAAACAACTACCTAAGGGAAAAAAACTAAAAATTAGAAAATTCCATTATTTCAGTCATCACTTAACTCACCTGAAGACATTTTAGTGGCACTTAATTTATAGTGAGTGTATCCTCAATTTTGTACATACAAATGGAGTTTATGCTCACACTGCGACCTTTTGCCTTTGGCTCTAAAATTTGCTTAGTATGTTTGCTCATACTTATAAGCATTTGCTTTCTTTTTATTCATATATCCCAGAATATCTATTCCGTTAAAATTTTTATAACTTGAATCTCCAAATTAAGTACTAAAAACATTAGGGAATACCACATAAATACAGATAGACTTACTTGTGAAAATCTTCAATGCAATGAACCCTATTGGTAGCATCAACTGTAAAAGGAATCCCATCGAGACTTTTGCCACAAACAACGCAACTAAAGCAAGCTGGGTGATACGGTTTACCTGTAGCTCTAAGGATTCTGTCCAGAATTGGTTTTTGACAGACGCAGCACTTCTCCAAGGTATTCTGAAAAAAAGCATATTGACAATGTGTTTTAAAGCCAGTAATATTTTTATGGAGTAGTTTAAATGCACCAGGCTTTCTATAAACAAAGGTTACAATGTTTTTATATATGTTTTCATATACTTCGAAATTAATATTTATTTTTTTTTAATTTACTTACCAAATAGTCCTCCTCACAGTAAGGATGACGATCAAGAGCGTAAAAGGGTTTACCCTGTAAATTAATTGCACAGTGTTGACATGTGAAACATTTTATGTGGTACAGTTGATCCATGGCAGTACATCCACTGTTTTCACCAACAATCTATAGAAAAAGAAAAAAGAAATTAAATGAATTTACCTAGTAATAAAAATTTACAATTTAGGCAAAATAATGGGCAAGTTTCACAAAATTAAATAAGGTACTCAGACTAATATTTTTAGGTGAAATATGTATATAATCCAAAAAATGTTTTTTTTCCTGTAATAAATATAATTAATTAAACATGAAATAAAATTCCTAATTTTAAACGTATTTTCACATGACTGACTTTATTGATTAGCTGAAATATTAGCTAAATAAAGAATTTAATAATAATAATAATGACTTAAAACAGTCTCTAATTGGACAACGTCATCGTCCCCGCTATTGTTGAAAAATATATTAGTAAAATTATTCAACCAGAGCCAGATTTAGGACTGTAAAGGCCCTTGGGCAGATTTCGTGTGGGGGCCCTACATCTTACTATTCAAAACAAGGTCCACGAGAACGAGTAGTTGTTTTCTCCTGCTGAATCCAATCTAAAACTCGCTTTTCCTAAAGAGTGGTCAGAAAATTGTTATAAACTATTTAATTGTTTAATATGCACTGTAGTTAATAAACTACTGGAGGCAGAAAATGTTCTGAAATACTTTTTTGTTCCTTATAAAAAAGAAAACAAAATTACTTTTTCTAAATCAAAATTCGTCAATTAGAACTGGAGATATTGCAAATTTAATGCAAAAATATTGGAAAATAACTATTTTTCCTTACATTTCCGTCATAACTTGGCTTCTACTCAACGTAGAAAGTCCCTCACCCGCTCGTTTTAAACTTAAGGTCTAAGCTTTAAAATGGGACATGATATACCCTAAATATTTTTATTAAAAAAATTACAACCTCCTCAACGGACTATTTTTGACAAAAAAACAGCTTAACTTGCTTAAGGGCATTTTTAACTAAGAAATATCTAAAATATCACTGACCTAACTTTGTGAAATCAGATGTAAAATCATTCATGTGCTCAAAATAAATATTTTGAGACTATCGTGGTGGCCCCACTCTTGTGGAGGCAGTAACCCCACCTGCCCTCCCCCAAATTCGGGCCTGTAATCAACTGCAGAATGATTACTTACAATTAGACGATTACTAATACAAGGGTTTTTAATTTCAAGTTAAGCCGTAAATATCTTTAAAACGAAAACATAAACCACTATTGAGGTAAAAATTTAAAACACGAAAAAGCTTGGTTTTGTTGAGAAGAAATGGAAGTAACACAAAGATTAATAAACTTTAGTGACTATTACAATTAGTATTTCAGTGTATTAGCGAATTAACTAACTTCCACCACTTTGTACAAATATGTTTAATTTGAGTCGATTATGTTTTAACTTTTTTTCTTACCTAAAAATAAAAAGGAATTATTAAGTAGAACCGAGATCATCGAATTTCTGGCACTGTGCTGACCACACAGCAGTGAAGTGCGTTTTTGGTATAAATTTTAATGTTTTTGTATTATTTTTTATAGCAATTGAATCTTTTTCTCAAACAAAGTATACAGAATATTTTTGGGTGGTATTAAAAACATTTTAGTGTCATTTAGAAAAATGTGAAACTTTCCTACTAGTGAAGGACAAAGAAGTAAAACTATTTTAAACATAATTCAAATGTCTTTTTTACCTTTTCGCCACACTTAACACATACTCCATATATGTCTTCCTCTTGATCTTCTATTTCTGTAGTCCCACCCATTCCTTGTACCAACATATCTGTCAAGCTGTCTACTTCTTGTTCTTTGTTGTGGCCGATTCGGCTTACGGACTGACTTGGACCTAACAAAAATTGTATTTATGTATTGATGATTTGTGATATGAGGAAAATAATGATATATTAAAAATAATAGTTTGATGCTTTTACTAGGAGTTTACTTCAGGACTGAATTAATATTGAGTAACACTAACGTCTTGGTCTTTCACTGTCTTTATTTGTTAATAGATACACAATGTTTCGGTTAGTAGGTATCTCCAACCGTTTTCAAGTGATAACTAACAATTACGGCTCATATACTATTCGTTGTTTACAAAGATACCCGAAGTTCAACCGATTTTCTCGACTTAGCGGCGGCTATTTGACATTCGATATAGTCATTAAAAAATAATAATAATAATAATACAGGTTATCTTAACCTATAATATAATACAGAAATTATAATACTCCAATCTCAAAATAAAATCTACTTTTTTAATTCTCATCAGTGTCATATCCAATATTTTTTTGTACCTTGCCCTCCATCGATTTCATCATCTTTAAATCTGGATCAAATTTGGTTCAATTCTTAATCTCCCTTTACCCTCGTAGTCAAATAATATTAAAGATACTTTTTTTTAATTTATTATGATTGTAAGTTATGAAGCAATTAAACGCTAAAACCCTATTTCGCGTTTTACGTTCAAAAAGGACATCCAGCATTTGTTTTGCAAAATTAAGAGATATTTTGATACTTTAATTTTTCATCGCTATCTTTTAATTTAATTACGCCAAAACTAGATTTATATTAAAAAAAGATTTAGCTTAATTTTAGGGTCTTAAATAGGCAAAGAAAAAATTTAACAAGTTTTTTATTTAAACCAAAGGGTGTAGCTGGATAAGTATGGTTAACTGACCCCCATGACCATAGTAAAAACTAGTGTAAGTTTTAATATCAGCACACTCTGAAAACATCATACATACTATTTTTGGCATGGATTCTCAAACCGTTGTTTTTATCTATTATATTTATAAAGTTATAACCCTTGCGCAATATTTTAAAAACGGTTTGAGAATCCATGCCAAAAATAGCATGTATGATGTTTTCAGAGTGTGCTGATATTAAAACTCATACTAGTTTTTAAAATAGCCATGGAGGCCAATTCACCATACTTATCTGGCTACACCCCTTTATACAGGAAACTTATTTTCACAAATATTTGGTGTTGTGGTCTTGCTTACGTTGGAGTTTTTTTTGTTTTTTTTTCTGATATTTAAGTGGATAGGGTGATGGTGCTGTTTTAGCTCTGCCTCCGCAGTTTCTGCTTTTAATTAATTTTAAGGTCATTTGCACTTTATATTACTGCGCAGTACCTTACGTATCACTAACGAATTTCTGCGGGAAGAAATTGTTCATATAACTAGGAATCTGAAGCAAAACAGTTACAATGAAAGTCTGATTACCGAAATAATAATCGACAAACATCAGGACCAGAGAAAAAACTCCAACTTAAACAAGACATAACAAGACCAAACATTCATGACATTTCCGTATATTAAAGGAACTTAAAAAAAAATCCCAAACCAGTTCTTACTAAGACGAGACCCAGACAACAATATTTTATATGCATACTTTACCAAGTTCAGTGTGAATGTGATGTATACGATGGGGACACTAAAAGACCCCTCAGAATAAGACTTAAAAAACAAAAAACATACAGAACAAGGTGACGCGTTACGACAGAGATCTAAACAGAAAATTATTCATTAAGAAACCCACTGGAAACACAGAAAATGTAAAGAAGTAACAGTAATAATTCAAAGCAACAAGAATTAATTTAGCAAGCCCAGTACTAAAATTCCAAATCTCTAGCAGCTGCTGTTAAGCCGAGAAAAATCGTAAACAATGAGTAGTATATAAGTCGTAGCTTTAAGAGTAGTTTTTAGTTTACTTACAAACGGTTGGAGATGCATACTAACCTATTAACAACTAAAGACACTGGAAGTCAAAGGTGTAAATGATAATGAAAGCGTAACATTGTCTAACACCTCCAAGCAAGAAGATTAATATTATATTTCTAGTTTTTTTACAAACAAGCAACAAAATATTTTTAAAGGCCAACTTTTACAAATAGAGGCCCATGGGCCATGAGACAGATACCAGAAATTTTTCCAATAATCAATTTGGAGGATGGCAAATAAAAAGTCACTTTCAGTTGGTGTGCCACATTACCAAAATGCTGTTAAAGATATATAATTAGCGCAAAAATATTAACATACCTGTCATCGCACTACTAGCACCGCTGTAAGGAGCATACAGGGAATAATTTGATCTGGATGACATTTGACTTGGCGGCCTCGGGTTGATTGGTTCATATATCGATTCATACGTGGAAGACGCCTAAAAAACACGTGATTTAAAAAGAAAAGATGGTAAAATTTTTTATTTTTATTGCACCCTGTATATTTGTTGAAATATTTACGTTTATTAAAATTTACTTCAAAAAGCAAGAAACATGATATGACGGCTAATGACTCTTGAGCAACTTTTTTTTACGTCCATAGGGGATTTCCCTCTTCACGATTTTGTTGCTCAAACAGATACCTAAAAATGACGACAATCCTAACTTTTTGTTGGAAGTTAGCACTGACTTACAATATTTCACGGTAAAAACTCGTGAAAACACGCTAGAAATTTAGTGCTATTAATGTGCTCATTAATTGCCCTAATCACGATTTAGTTGCTCAAGCAGGTACTGACAAAAATGACGACAATGCTAACTTTTTTTGGAAGTTAGCATTGACTTACAATCTTTCACGGTAAAAACTCGTGAAAACGCGCTAGAAATTTAGTCCTATTTATGTGCCAATTAGCTGTTCTAATCACGATTTGGTTGCTCAAACAGATACCGAAAAAAATAACGACAATGCTAATTTTTTTGGAAGTTAGCTTTAACTAACTCCTAGTTGCCCAATTAGAACATAAATAGCACTAAATTTATAGGTATTCTAGATCTAATTAGGCTGGGTTGTCAAGGCCAACTTTATGGACGTTTTTTTTAATCTTAAGTCATAATAAGTACTTAAGTATGGTTAGTGTCTTATGTGATGTTAGAGACGGTTCATTACTAGAAGCCCTAAATATTGGAAGAGAAAGCTAGGTGAAAAACTATATTGGCTAATTACTCAAAGCAAGCTAAAATACCCATGAAAGAGCACCAAATCCCCTTGTCGGAAGGGAAAAGAAGGAAGCTTTGAAGAAGAGTGGGGTCATTAATAAAGCACACGGCTCTTAAATGGAATAAAAAATGCTTAGAGTTGGGGAAGACGTCAATTTTCAGAAATTGGCTCAAGTGAGCCCTGAAAAACCCCGGCAACAATTTGGTGAAATCTGAAAAAGGGACTACAATAGCTGATAAACATTGATTAGAAACAAAAACGCCAGAAACAAAGTTTAGGTGGAAGAACATAGAAACCAACTTACCTGTGATCCCATACTATAATTATGGAAATCAGGCCCCGGTTGAGTTGCTCTCCTCAATTCGCTGTAACTCGAACTCACAGGTGACGGCGGTGGTAACAAATCGTCAGGGGGAGGAGGTAAATTTGTATTGACAGTGCATGGAGCGTAATCAGCTAGACCAGAAGACATATCTAGGGGAGGTGGTGGTGGCGGCAAATCGTCTGTAATAAAAAGTATTATAGATTTAAAGAAGTATTTAGCTACTAGATCATTTTTCCATCTATATTTACACACCTCCATTGGGATAAGCGCCGCTTCCACCTTGCGGTATGTTGCTGTAAACAGCGCGATCTCTTGGTGGATGAGCCAAATTACTATATATCAGTCCTTCATTATTTCTTGATGGGGTCATCTGAATATTGCTGTACGTCACTTCGGACTTGTTTGCTTGATACGGTTTTGGTGAGTTACCCAGTGTTGAGGCAGTGCTGCAAGAATTATTCGTAAATTATTGTTTATGCAACCTAGTTAAAGTATAGTTTGTCTCAAGGTATACCATGGATTATACCTGCCGACAATAATAAAATTGCGGATCAGTAGGTATTAAAGGACAGAACATCGGGGACGGACTCTAATAATATAAATATTTATAATTTATTGTTTATTTATTATAGAAATTAAATATATGCAAAGTTTTAATAAATTTATAACTATATTATCTATACATAATTACATTTTTAATCTAAATATCTAAATCTAATTCTGTTTCACTATTAGAGTCATCATTGAGATTAATTACAATAGGATTTATGTTGTTTTGTATAGAAATGTAAGAGAACTCAATTTTTATAATGTGCTGTATTGAATTTTTCCAGCTCCCAACTGGTACGTAAGTAATAACATTTTTTATCAAATTTATAACACTGGGACTTAAAGTAGGTGTAACATTTTCTGCTCTGATCTTTGATTTTACTTGGTTCCACAAATGCTCTATGGGGATAAACATACAGTGATACGGAGGAAGACGTAAGACAGTATGCCCAGCCTGTTTAGCCAAATTATCACATACATATTGTTTTTTAATTGCATATGAATTTAGAACTTCCAAAAGTTGCGCTTTTTTGTAGCCGAATTCAAAATAAATATCATTTTCTAACAAATATTCCTGGATTTCAGTTTTTGAACTTGAAGCTGGTGCTTTGTATAGCAGACTGTGGTAGCTTGCGTTATCCATGACAATACCACTGTTGTTTGAAATATTTTTTAAAAGATAATTTTGAAACCAGTTTTTAAAAAGTTCTGCACTTGTACCTTCATGATAATCCAAGCTAGAATCCTTTATATTCTTTGCAGACAACAGCAAGCAGTTTGGGACAAATCCGTCTTCTGAACCAGCGTGTATTATGATAATGCGTTTTTCTTAATTTAAAGGTGCTTTCGTCTGACAGTTTTGACTGGAATCAACCCATCCTTTGGATACTGTGTCGTGTGTATCAAACCATGTTTCATCAAGGTAAATTATGGATCTGTTTTCTAACCTATATCTTTTAATTTCTAGAAGGTAATTAAATCTCCAAGTGCGTAATCTGTGCAATTCCATTACTACTTGTCCATTGTCTATTTTGCGATATTTAAATCCCATTTTACAAATAACTCTATGGAGGGTGGCACAGCTAATATTTATATTGGTTTGGTTTTCGTCTAGCTTCTTTTTCAGTTTATCCAAGCTCAACAACAACAACTCCCCTTTCATAAAGACAATATATTTTCCTTCTTATTAGGTCCTGATCACTATTGTCTATACGGTAAGAATGAAAATCGCTACGTTTTTTCTTTTGTTCAATTCTTCACTAATAATAATATCCCTTATCGATATTATAAGGGTTTTTGTAAGTAGACAGGTTTCTTTTAAAGCTTCTTGTTTAATTAGTCCCGTACTGATTAAAGTTTCATACACATTTTTCACAACCTGTTTTGCATCTAATGACAAATGATTTCGACTCGACATAGTAATATTCTCGTGAAACAACTTTTTCGAAACGCACAGTAAAAACGGTTATTTAACACTGCCACTAAAATATCAGCCGAAATATTTAGATACCTAATGGTCAATACTCAAGAAATACCTGGCCCACCCCTGCCATTATGAAATAATGGGTTTACCCAATAACATTAGGTAATAAAATCGTTAAAGGTTTATTGTCCGTCAAAAGCCATAGCGATAAAATTTCAGACAGACTATAACACTTTTAATAGTTTCTAAACCTACTCTTTAATTTATATCTCAAACTCACCTTGTATTCTTCGTAGCATATCCGCTCCCATAACTGGCAGTACTTTGCGGTAGTGAGCTATTGCTCATAGCAGAAGCACTCCTGGAAAACTGCTCTCCATTCCCCCTGGGCAAGTTGGCATAATTATTATCCTGAGGGCCAAACTTGGCATTGGAGGGAAGAGTGGGGGCATTTGAATAATGCGACTGGCTATTTGGAGTGGGAAGGTTGGAATAAAACTGACTTGATTGAATTCGAGACGAGTAGCTGGGTTCGAGGGTTTGTTTTAGGGGGTATGATTGGGGAATCTAAAATGAAAAAAGGCATAACTATAGTACCTAATTAAAGAATAATATAGACCAGTGGTTCCCAAACTGGGAGGCCCACCCCCCGGGGGGCGCAAAGCAACATCAAGGGGGGCGCGAGGGCTCAGAAAAATTATTAAAAATTTTCATCTTTAAAATAACAAAAAACAGTTCATTAAAAAAAAAAGATTTATATATGGAAACGTCGTCTGCAAGTTCAAACACCAATTTTTTTCCTACTTCCGAAATTGGGTTTATTAATGGAAAATAGTGACGACACTGCTAAAAATGAAGAGATTACAAAATATATTATATTTCATTTAGAAAGTCCCTTTGATGAATATCAACGATTTTTTTCTAATTTACATGACAATAATGAACATAAATATGCTTAAAGTCCTTTTAATATAAACATCCTTCCAACAAGAAATGCAAGAACAAACAATCGACTGAAAACACGACTCAGTGGCGAAAAATGACTGAAAATTTTGTGATTACTAAATTTTGGATTAAATATCTTCCCATCTATCTTTTAATCGCGGAAACGGGTGTGAAATTTTACATACCATTCTCGACAACCTACTTATGTGAAAAATAATTTTCTATTTTAATGGAAATTAAAACAAAAAACGGAGCCATCTTGATGTTGCTAGTGACAGTGACCTACGTTGCGTACTTTTAAAGATAAAACCAAGAATTTCCTTGTTAAGGAAATGCAGCACCATACTTTGCATTAGATTAGATAAGTGTTCAAATGTCATGTTTATAAATAAATGCTTTTTTTAGTAAAATGAATGTTTCTGTATAGTCGAGGGAAATGAGGGGCGCGACCACTTCTTAATTTCAAAAAGGGGGCGCCATAGAAAAAAGTTTGGGAACCACTGATATAGACCAAGCCTGATCTCTTTCTGCAAGGATGTACGAGGTGACAGGTATGTCTGCTTTTACTAGAAACCCTTAAGAATAATTTATATAACAATAATCGAGATATGACAAAAAACAAAAACAACGCTTTTTGTCTACTTTAATCGCTCATATCTTTGTAAGTATTGGTCGTAGAAAAAAGTAATAAAAGAAAAGTTTCATAATTAAATACGCTACAAGATAGAATTGGTAAGAAATCGCAAAATGCATGATGCCCATTGCTAAAGGCAAAAAACAAAGTTTTTTGCTTGATTTTTTTTACCTTTGAATTTTTTCAAGGACCATCATTTTCCGCAAAAAAAAACATTATGCTGTGATGTAATATCACGCCAAATTTCTTTTGGTGATTTTTGCACAATAATTTTGAGTTTTCGTTTAAAAAAAAACGACAAGCAAACTGAATAAAGTCCAGAATATGGAACTTAGACATTTTTTTTTCACATAATATACTTAAGATATCAAGCTTTTAAACGGTTTTTTTTTTAAATAAAAACCGGTTTATTAGGGCGTCCTTAGCAATTGTTTAAAGTTATGAAAACATTTTTTGCTTAAGAAGAAATTTTATATTACCGCAAATTTTTGATAAAAATATTTACTGAAAACATGGTTTAAAAGTACTCGTAAAGAAGCTTCTTTTAATATAATAAACTCGTTGACAGTCGATTGGTTGACAAGACACAAGCGTTTCAGGCTGATAGGCGTTTACAACGAATCTATAATCAATAGCAAAAATATCAACTTTTTTCCATGGTTTATGAGATTAATGTTTTATTTATTTTTTTATTTTACTAATAAAATAATATTATTTTAAAGCATTTTTTTCGTTTGTTTAAACAAAAATTATTTAATCAATTATTCCCCTTGGCAATTGTTCATAACTTTAAACAATTGCTGAGAGCGCTCAAATGATCCGATTTTTAAAAAAACATTTATGGCCTATATCCTATAGAAAGTTTATTTACGAAACTTTTCTCTCTCTACAAATTTTCTCTACGACCAATACTTAGTTATGAGCGGTAAAAATAGAAAAAAAATCAATTATGCGCTTTTTTCCCATTTTGTTTACAGGGTGTAACATAATAAATAATTTCAACAGTGGACCCTCAGTAAAAAGTAACAGTTCTTTTCATATGAAGTTTAGCTCCACGAGTATTTATTTCTTAGTTAGAGAATGGTAAGAAATTAAAAAAAAAATTGAATGTAATAAATTTTGCACACTAAAATGCCTGATAATGACTTTTTGTGTTTTGGCGTTTCAGGTATTGTTACCTTTTTCTATTTTCTAATTTAAATCGCAAATTTCTCATAAATTTTAATAATTTTGTAATTAATGAATGAAGAAAATGAGACGCTTTCATAAACAAGCCAAAAAGTTAGGTGTCCCATTAAGAAAATGTTTATTCTGTGTCGTATCTCTTTTATTTTAATTTAAATCATTTTCCTAAGTGTGACAAAAATACGCAATATGACTATTTTACATTTTTTAATAAGAAAAGGAAATATGGCCCTGTTCACCCATTGTTGGATGACACAACACAACCCTTTTCAATACAGTTTTGTAAAATTTTGATAAATAGGCCTTTTCATCATGTGACAAGCGCAAGCGCAGTCGCCATGTTGAAATAGCGGCAATTCAAAAGTTTCCTACTGTTTTGATCGACAATGGCTGGAAATCAACTGGGAATGCAGTATTATCTCCCCAATTAAATCATTTACTGGAAAAAATCGTTGATGGTGCTTCACTGATTTATAATTCAGTTGAAGCCCATAATTATACGCAATTAAAAAGGTAGCTTAAATGTCATGGACGTCTTTAAAAAGGAAAAAGAAGTGAGCGGATTGAGAGGTTAGGCATAATTACTTCTTTAACTATACAAAAAGTATCTATAATTTTATTCGAATTAGGCCTACCACATACATATATACAATTGTTATATTGATTAAATTGTATTGTATTTAAATGATTAATAGCGTGTCTCACTCTTACATACTCCATAACAACACCGCTTCTTCGTTCCTTTTCGTACTGATATCATTATAATATCGATTAAAAAAACCTATTTGCCAATTAACGCACTTTTTTCTTTATTTTCGTATTTCTTTTCTTCAATAACTATACTTTCTTTAGATTTTTTTATTTTTATTTTATCTATGTGTTTACAGGCCCTTTAACATGCTTGTTTACAAAAAAACAGTACGAAAAAAATGGCTGATACTGACGCATGCGCACTAAAAAATATGATGAAAAGGCCTATACGGACCCTTTTTAATTTTTGTTATATGCCAAATGTGACAGGTAAAAAAGTCGTGTAAATTATAGTCTATAGAAAAAAAACTAACTGGGTTACCTAATTTCATATTTCTTTAATAATATTTATATATAATATTTCCGTAAAATAATATTTTGCTTCACATGCGGATTACTTTCAGTTCCACTTAAATTGCAGAATATTAAATTTCATTTCTTATAATCCTTAATTGCACTTGCATGATTATGGTTAAATGTTTTTAGTAACATTCTTCACTATCTTATTAAAAATATGAACATTTTAAAAATAAAATGTATGATATGATAATACATAGCAAAAAGTGTGAACTTTCTCTGTAAATAAGAATTATTTCAGTGCCAATTATCTACTAAATTTAATTAGCTTTTTCTCCAATACACGCACATAAAGTTAAATTTATTATGGAGCCCCAACAAACTATACTTCAAGTCCAAAATTTCTGTCAATGACGCATCGCTCGCTTTTAAGAGTGCCCCGGGTTGTGTGGGGCCAGGGGAATCAATTCCAGTGGCGTATGCATTTTAGAAAATAAATGATAAAATTTCGTCAAAACATGAAAATATTTTTTACAAGCAAAAGTGATTTTCTCACATTTTCATCAACCCTTTAAATTAGTAACAAGCCTATATTATTTTGGTATTATTCGGATTAATGAAAAATGTAATTTTTTTGCTTAATTTTGCACACCTCCTATTTTGAGGTCATAGAACACAAATTTGAGTTTTTTGGGGATTTTTCAACGTTTTTCCAAAAAAATACATTTTTTACTTTAATTTTACCTTCTCTGATTTTTATTTTGCTACATGAAAAAAATAATAAAATTTTAGTCTTAACATAAATTAAAAAAGATGTAAAAGCAGAACGATAGACAATCCAAGTTACACCGACTTGCCAATTCACCACCGATCTTGCAATCTCAATATTAAATATGATATTCACACGCATTGCTTCATCAAAAATATCCACTATATAAGGAACACGAAAGCTCTGAGATCATCAGCTTGTAGAATCCAATAACTATTTCGGGTCTTTCTGTTCCATATTGGATTTCCATATCGAGAATATTTTGATCAAACATTGTGGATCGCGAACAAGGTTCGCATGCCTTATAAAAATGTCATAAAGAAAACTATTACAACCTGGTAACAGGTCAACATTTTTAGAATATCGAGGTTGAATTCGGACGTAAACGTTTTACCTACTTTTTATTGAAAATTAAGGTTTTTTCCTTACTTTTTTTAAGTGTTTTTTTTTTAAATTAACATGTATGAGTTTTTTAAATATGTTTTCGTGCAAATGACAGAATTTAAAGGAATATGGGTAAAATGGAATTAAAAATTCAATTATTATTATTTTTAAATATAAAGAAAAAAAACACCTCATTATTTTAGCAATCGGAAATAAAAAGTGTGCAAAAAAAAGCCCAAAAAATCGCATTTTCCAGTATCCGCATAATTACTAATATTGATTTTTTCCTTTTAAAACCCTGAATACCGTACGCGAATTAACTTTTGTTAAAGTTGCACATATCTCTGCAGCATCCAAAATGGTTAGTTCTGGATTTTGTTCCCGAATCCATGGTAAAATTTTTAACCATTATTCGTTCTTTAACGTTAACTAGTTTTTTTATAGGCGGTAACTAGTTAAAGGTTGGTTAATATTCATAGTTTACAAAAAAACTTAACAACACTAAATCTTTATATACAATTATATACACTTTAAAAATAAAAGGATAAAAAAAACTAAAAAATTATAAAATTGGCCAACCCAAAAAATTTTTTTCTTTATAAAAACTACAATTTTATTTTAAACCTTTTACAAAATGAAAATTTTGGCCGGTTCACTGTTATTTGAGCGGAAAAGTATATCATAGGCTTAAAAATCATTTACTAGTGTTAGATTTTTATTCAGCGGCTTCGTCGGTTGGGTGGCTGGTATTAAAGAGTCACTGACAGAAATTTTGGACCTTAGGTATAGTAAGTTTAATTTAGGGTCATTAGGTACCTCAAAAAATCCAAGGTTAAAAAAAATTTTTCCCCATTTTATTTTTTAA